>PVKM010036332.1:0-14845 GCA_004027735.1 Carollia perspicillata
TCGCGGCGCTCGGGAGGGGCCGGGAGGAAGCCCATGAGGGGATCCCGTGGGCGGCGGGCTGTCCCCATGCCAGCCGGAGACCCCGAGAAGTGGCCGGGAGAACTCGGAGGACTGACGAGGGCGATCCGCAGGATTGTAAGGGAAGGGATCCAGTGATGGCCGAACCTCTGGGAGATCCCGGAGTCCTAAGAGAAATCTCATTTCTGGAGTTGGGCTGTGAAGAGACCCAGTGAAACTCCCTGGGGGTCCGGCCTGATGCAGCCTCTCCCCCGCCTCTGGCAGCTGGGGATTCCCTTTCGGAGACCCTCCCCCTTATCCCTCTTCCGAAGGGACCGGGGAAGCCCTGATGCCCTCTGGGAGACAGGGACAGTGCTTTTTCTTTCTCAGACCACTGCTGAGAATCCATTTGCTACTTTTCGTACTGGAGAAGCGAGGAGTCTGAGGTTTCTAGCTTTTACTTTTGATGTCTCCTAGTTATGAACAGCTTCTCAAGAGAGATTCTCCGGGACTTTGAGTTTTCCTTCCTATTCTCTGACCGTCAAGGAACGCATTTTGGCGATTTAAGGGGCTCTTTCCTACCTCATTTCTTCAAATGAGTATATGCGGAGGGAGTATTTGATTTATATGTATATCCATATCCCCATCCTTTTGCAAGAGCCTGATGGCTTCTTGGACCCACGTCGTAGGGGGGATAATAAAGAGCACTGAGTTTGGGGATGTAACAAAATCCTCTGTATCACACATGTATCCGTAGAGTACTTCTTCCCTTCTTCTTTCCTTTGCCCTACTTCTATCCCCCAACAGGAGACTTTGCAGGAACATTAGCATTAAAGAGACTTAAAGAAAGAATCTTTCATCCTCTCTATTCCTCACAACTCTTATGAGATAGCTATATTTATTAACCCCATTTTGTACTTCGGGAAACTGACGCTTAAAGATGGAAAATAACTAATTCAAAGCCTTGCAGTTATTAAGTGATGGGGCTGGGTTTCAGAATCCAGCGTCTGACTCTGTGGCCCATGCACCTGGCTGTATACTTGAGATTTGAGCAACTGCCTGCACACAGGACAGAGCATGTTCCTTCATACCCTTCCTCCAGCTTCCGATTTGTCAGAGTACCGGGGAGAAGGGAAAGTTTCATAAAGAGGAAAGCAGACGTTCGGGGCTGAAGGTAGATGGGACACAGGGTGGATTTGAATGCGGGAAAGTGTGTGCGGGTGTTGCTAAAGGGAAGAGGGGAGTGGAGGTAATAGTTACAGCGGTGGACAATGAGCTCAGTTGTTTGCAGAAGCAACGTGTTTGTGCATGTGTCTGGGAAGAGGATTTAAAAGACTGGGATAGCATGTTCCCCGGTTTTGTGGTGCTGTGGGAAGCGAATTTGTGGAGAATATTAGGAGTTTGTGGGGAGTGAGGTTTGGCTTGTATTTATGCGGTGCTGGGAAAGAGTAAAAGTCTTGGGTAGAGGGGGGCCTAACTCTGGAATGAGCATGAATATGAATTATTTGTGTGTGTGTGTGTGGGGGGAGGTAGATTGTGAGAGTGGACACTGGGAGAGGCAATGGTGGGTACCGTTATAAGCAGCCTGGAGAAATCCTTAGGAGTTGAGGGCCTGGAGGGGGTTAGTTTGGGTGAGCTTTGGGGAAATGTGGCACTAGGAAAGAAAGCATCATTGGTTTCACAGAGCCTGTTCTCCGATGACTGTTCACAGCTGGACATTGGAGGAAATAATCCAAATATACTGTCCTTGGAATAAATTCAACTGCATTTCAAAGTGTTTGTCAAATTCTGGGATTTGGGACGAAGGATATAGAGTGAGTTCAGTGCACAGTGAATGTTTCCTGAGTGCTGAGTTTGGTTTGTACAGTTTTCTGGGGGTGTCATCCTTGAATTCTTGGAAGGCAGCCTGTAGTGTAACAAAACACTTTCACTTTTGCACTTGATACTAGTTTAGCTTTCTGGTCTAAATGCTCAACTTTTTAGGGGATACATATATATATGTATATATATATATACACATATATATGTATATATATGTACATATATATGCTCAACTTTTTAGGGGATACATATATATATATGCTCAACTTTTTAGGGGATACATATATATATATATATAATGCTCAACTTTTTAGGGGATACATATATATATAATTAAAAAATAAACATTTTTGTTAGTTATCTTTATACAGTAAACTGCACTGATTATTGGTACACAGCCTGATGAATTGTTACAAAGTGAACACAGTTATATAATTACTACCTAGATTATGAAATACATCCCAGAAGTCCCTCTGTGTTGTCTTCCATCCCTCCCTCTCCCTTTTCTCTGAAGGAATCACTGTTTTGGTTTCAAATTCAAGAGACCAATTTTTACCCGCTCTTGAACTTTGTACAAATGAGATCATGCAAAATGTATGACTGTGATTGGTTTCTTTTGCTCAGTATTGTTGTGAGAGTCATAGGGTATGTGTGTGTATGAAACTTTTGTTAGCATTAATTTATTATCTTTTTTTTTTTGCCTATGGCTTTTGCAAAATTTCACAGATTTAGATAAATTGGAAATCCAATTTATTTTCTTTCAAATAACTTTAAAAATCATATCACTTTAATAAGTGCTATTTAATTCGTTGTCAATATGTCTAAACAAATACGCAAACCCTATCGATTTAGGATTTCTGTGGGGGCAGCTCCTCCCACAGGCCCCCCCCCCCACCCCCAGGCTGCTATGGATGAGAATAAGTCTACCAAGACAAGATCTGCTTGGGGAGGAAAGGTGGCCAATCTCTCAAAGGAGAAGGTCCAGGAGCCTGTTCCTCAATGGGCATTTATTGGGTTTAATTGCGTAGAAATGCAGGGTGTAAATGTAAAGCTCATCAATCATTGTCAGGCAGTTATGATCAAACAATAGATAACATTCAAAGAACTAAGAGGGTTATTTAGAGTCAGGGTCAGGTAGCTAAAGGGCCATAAAACTTTGGGGAACAAACTCACTTCATGCTTGGACCCTTATCATTTAAATTGAGGGTATTAGCAAAGAATGTTTCATAGAATTTTATGTATTCTTTCTTAGGCCTGATCCCCCAGGGAACCCACCCTTTCCTGCACAGGGACACACCCACCTCCAGCATGGTTTCAGGCTTGAGTCAGGCAGGGGAAGTAAGGTATCCAAGAGATTAGGAGACTTCTTGCAGACAGAATGAAGATCAGGCTATGTCAAAGCTGAGGGGCGAAGGTCCATTACCCCCTTTTTCTGTAGCCTCGCAAATCCTGCCTGAGGGCCCCTTCGCAGCCATGCCTGTCTTAGGTCGTCCCTCCCTTGAGGAATCTTACCTGTCATTGGCTAACCAGTCATGAGCCCAGGGCCAGGCAAGGTGAAGTAAAAGGGGGCAGAGGCGGTGCCCCTGCAAGGAAGATAAGCTTTGTCACCTTAGTGGCTTATAGTCCCAAGGTCATTTTACTCAGCCTTAGCCATGAGGAATTACAGCTTCTGAGACCAGGCAAGGTGATTCCCAACAGATTTCTACTAAAGTTGATTATCTCACAGCATAGATTCAGTGGTTGCCTAGCCTACTGCTAAGGGAGGGTTTTTCCACTTTGGCACTGTTGGCATTTGGTGGGTAGATGGATGGAGCTAAAAATCTTACAGCTCCATCCATGGCCTCTACCCACAATATACCAGTAGCACCTGCCCAGTCCTAGCAATCAAAAATGTATTCAGAGGTTGCCAGATGTTCCTTAAGGGGCAAAATTACTTTCTTCTTAAGATAGAGAGTATCCCTGCCATTACTACTCATTTATTCCAGTCTTCATTAAATTCCATTGATTCTAATGGCTATAATATTTAGAAGAGTAATTCATGCTCTGGCTGGTGTAGCTCAGTGGATTGAGCATGGGCCTGTGAAACAAAGGGTCGCTGGTTCAATTCCCAGTCAGGGCACATGCCTGGGTTGCAGGCCAGGTCCCCAGTAGGGGATACATGAGATGCAACCACATATTGATGTTTCTCTCCCAGTCTTTCTCGTTCCCTTCCCCTCTCTCTAAAAATAAATAAATAAATAAAATATTTTAAAAAATAAAAGAGTAATTCATAATAGATTAGTTCCAGAAGTATTGGACTACCCCCATCTGCCTCCAGGAAATGATTTATTTTGTTTTTGTTTATAGAAAGTTCACAAAACTATGTATACGACCTAACTTACTTCTGTCTAATTTTAATATACTTGTCTTTAAAAAAATCAGTTAAGACTGCATGCATACCTCTTGAACTTTTATTACATGTATGGGTACTAACTACAGTCCATAATAGCTATTTGACTCTGTCAAATGGAACTACTACTTAGTCTTTGCCTCCTTTTGCTTCTGTATGGTCTTACTTTAACTATAATTTCAGTATGAACTAGTCACACATTTTGAAGACTTGTCTTTGCTCTGTAATTTTTGGTGGAGGTTTGTAATTACATAGTGACTATGAGTTCATCTGAAGAATAACTTCCTTTACACCCTTAGATGTAAGAGTCTTGAAATAAAAAGTGTACTTTGTGATAGTGACATTTAATTTTCCTTCAAAGTTTAATTGAGAGCATTTCCTTCCACAGACTTCCTTGCATGAGTATAACTTAACTATGTTTCTCAGATATCCAGAGTGGGTGTGGTGGGGGGCTTTTTAGTGGTTGCTTAGTCACCCTTTTTGGGGGATGTCATATACTTACTAAGATTTGGTAAAAGCTGTAGACTCTACACTTTACATACATAAACACAATTTTGCATGCAGGTTTGATTTCCTTGGAGTATAAATAGAAGAGCTCGGATTAAATTTGCCTAACCCAGTTTAATCCTTTTCTTTTTCAAATTTAAAAAATTTTGCCATTTAATATTGTTCTTCTTAGTTGTCCATGTCCACATACATACACCTACTGCATTTTGCATAATTATGTTTGGTTATGTTTAACTAACCTCCCATTGGTAGACATTTAGACTTGTTCCAGTTTTTCTGTATTACATTGTTGCAATGAGGATTTGTATATAATTTCTGTAGGATAAATTTTGAGTACTGAAATAATTCAGTTAAAGGAAGTATACATATTATTACTATTTTATTATTATATAATTACTGTAGCTTTAGAAAATGTTAGCAAACTGTTTACCAAAAAGGACATGCCTATTACATTGCTACCAAATTATGACAGGATCTGTATCCACTTTTTGTCAAATTTGAGGATCGTAAGTTTTCTCAGTGTTTTCCAATCTGATTTTATGTATACACGTGTTGTATATATATTTGACCTACATATTCATGTACATACACATACAGGGGTGGGCAAATGTAGGTTTGCAGTTGTGTAGAAAATAATACAGTAATTAGCCCTGGCTGGTGTGGCTCAGTGCATTGAGCACTGGCCTGTGAACCAAAGGGCTGCTGATTCAATCCCCAGTCAGGGCACACGCCTGGGTTGTGGGCCAGTTCCCCAGTAGAGGGTGCGCACGAGGCCACCGCACATTGATGTTTCTCTCCCTCTCTTACTCCTTCCCTTCCTCTCTCTAAAAATAAGTAAATAAAATCTTAAAAAAATAATACAGTAATCAATAAATAATAATATAAAATAAACTTTTGCGTATTCACAAATGTAAATATACTTTTGCCCACCCTTTTATTGTTTTTTAAATCAGCATTTCTTTAACTACTAGTTATACTTTAATAGTTTTATTTTTGTATGCCAAATGCTATGTTAATTATATGACCTAGTCCTTACAGAACCCTGTGAGTTTTAGTATTTTTACACAGATTTGTGTAGTACTTTTATGAATTGCTTGTTCATATCTTTGGCATTGATTTTTCTGATTGCTTACTTACGTTTTTCATTGATCAAAGAGCATTTCTTCTTGTCCTTTTTTTGGGAGGGGGTGGGGTATATTCGTGCTATGAGCCTTTATCTTCCTTGACTTTTTTTGGAAGTAAGTATCTGTATTGTTATTATTATCTTCTTTGTCCGCCATCTCTCCTGCACTTACTTTGATAACTTTAACCCACTACCCTACCTTTCTTTGGGAAATTGCTTTCCCTTATCCATGTGGTCTTTTTTTAAAATTAACGTATAATTGATATTAATTTCAGGTATACAATGTTATGATTTGATGTTTTATTTGTGGAAGTTTTAAATAGACTTTATTTTTTAGAACGGTTTTAAATTCATAGAAAAATTGTGCAGAAAGATCCCATACATCTTACACCCAATTTCCTTGATTTTTAGTATTTTTCATTGGAATGGTACATCATTTATAATTAATAAACCAGTATTAATATATTATTATTATTCAGATTTCCTTCATTTTAAATAATTGTGATAATGTACATAACATAAATTTGCTATTTTAATTACTTTAAGTGTACAAGTCAGTGACATTAAGTACATTCTCAATATTGTGCATCCATTACCACGGTCCACTTGCAGAGTTTTTTGTCATTCCAAACAGAAACTGTACCTGTTAAATAACTCCCCATTCTTTTCTCCCTTCAGTCCCTGGTAAATTCTGTTTTCTGTCTCTGAATTTACTTGTTCTCGATACTTCACATAAGCAGAATCATACAATATTTGCTTTTTGTGTCTGGCTTATTTTATTCAGTATGGTGTTTTCAATGTTCATTCATGTTACAGCATGTATCAGAATTTCATTTCTTTCGTAGTAATAGTTCGCTATGTGCATATGCTACGTTCTGTCTAAACATTCGTCTGTTGATGGATCTTTAGTGTTTACCTAATGAACTTGTTCTGGCCTGGACACCACATTATATGTATTTTTTGTCTCCTTAGCCCCCTCTCGTTTTTGATAGCTCCTCAGAGACTTTCTTTGTTTTTCATGACTTTGCCGGTTTTGAGCCCTAGTTAAGTATTTTGTAGAATACCCCCTTTATTTGGAATTCGTCTTTTTTTTTCCTCCATAATCAGAATGGGGTTATGGGTTTTTGGGAGGGAAGGCCAGAGAGGTCAAGTGCTATTTTCATCATATTCTTCATATCAAATGTACATACTATTAACATGACATATCACTGTTGATATTGATCATGTTCATCCCTGGCTGAAGTAGTGTTTGTAAGGGTTCTCTGTTTTAAGGTTACTCTCTCCTGATCACCTGTCCACACTGTCTTCTTTGGAAGTGTCAATCGAAGGTCGTAGATGCCAGTTCAATGTCAACAGAAATCCCCAGTTTGGGGTGCGGTGAAGAAGGAAAGTTGATTCAACACAAAGCAGTTCAATCACGATACAGCTTGGCTGTGAGGCAGCCCTAGGGCGAAGGGACCCTGGGGCCAGGCGGACCTGGGTCCGGGCTCCTCTCAGGCTAGACAGCCATGTTCTTTGCTGGTCTGTTCTGCCCTGCGCTGGTCTCTTTTGCTCTGCCCTAGCCTTTCTGCCATCGTATGGTGTGGTGTGGTATGGTATGATACTGTACTGTCTGCTCCAGTGAAAGACATCTTAGGTGTTTCCGCTCTAACCCAGCCTGGGAAACAGCAATCTTTTGGTGAAAAGGCAAAGTGTGCTCCTAAGCACCACTGGGAAGCTGGCTTATTTAGACAGAAGTCCCTGCCCTTGGTCCCTGATTGGTCTGTCCTCATGCAAATAAGGACTGAAAATCTTTACAATTTGATTGGTCCAAAAGGCACTGTCCTGATTGGTTGGCAAAGCAGCTGATGGGGGAACTATAGCTGTTTGTTCTGATTGGATGGAGAAAGCCTCGGCCCTACTGGTTGATATAGGATTCTAGAAACTCCTCTATAAGGGCAGGTGCAGATGGTGGAAGCATAAGAAACAGAGTGCAGGCAGGCAATTCAGCGCAGAGGCAAGTAGTTCAGTGAAGGCTTCTCCTTGAAGTGCAGTTTGCTGGAGAGGCCCCTATGTAGAGATGGCTGGGCTTTGTTTTTGTTTATTTTTATTTCAGCCCAGTTAGCCACCTGGAGCCCTTCTTAGTAGGTATCTTCTTTTTCAGGGTCACAGAAGGAAGTCAGTATGTGCAGTGGGAAGTTGTGCTCCCCTCCTTGAGGGCAGAGAGTATACATAAATTACTTGGCATTCTTCTGCATGGGAAATTTGTATCAGTAGCCACTTCCTTTTACAGATGAGAGATCTAAGGTCTAGGTACTTTCTTAGAGTTCCACAGTGCGAACATTGGGATACACTCTGGGGCTTTGATGGCCAGGTGCTGTAGGCACCCACTCTCTGCAGCGGTGTGGTGAGCAATAAGGTTTGAGACCATCATGCTTTATATTTTACTTCTTATAGCACAGTGCTGATTATGTAATAGGAATTCAGTATATTTTATTATTTTATTTTATTTATATATGGATCATTCCTTTGAAGAACTTGACAGCCTAAAGAGAGGAAGAAAATGGAATTGAAACATACAAGAAAAAAGATGGAAGCACAAAAACTTTATAAAGCTTAATGTAGTTGTACATGATATGTTTTCAGCTTACATATTTATGTTCGTCAGAGATCTTACTTTTGTCCGTCTGATATAATCCTCTTTTTTTGTTTTGCTTTGTTTTTAAAAGACCCGTTTTGTGGCTAAGGCCACTGAAGGTGGAGGGGAAAGCATCATACCGGGAACGTATGTCCCAGGCAGCTCAGTGGCGGGCTGTGCAGGTTTATTCCTTCACAAATATTGATTGAGCCCCTTCCTCGTGACTGAAATAAAAAATAATTTGTGGTTGTGTAGCTGTAAAATAAAATGAGGGCAATTTTTGAACTGCTTTTAATCTTGTAAACAAAATTATATGAGGAACCTTCAGAAACTCAAAGAAAACATCAGCATCCTACAATCATTATTTTTATGCGACAAAAAGCCATCAAGAATTTAAGATTTTTTTTGTGGTTTTTCCTGTGAAAAAGTTTGTTTTCCTTTGAAAGGAAAAACTTTGTTCTTACTTAGAATTTACATCTCCACAGGGTTACAGTTCTTAACTTTGTGGCAGAAAATTCAGAAGTGAAACTGACTGGAAATAGAGCAGGAGCAGAATTGAAAGTGTATGGTACAATGAAGAATCGGGTCTTTATAGTTTCCAAATGGGTACTTTGATAATATGTGTATTTTTACTTGTCAGGCGTATTACTGCTGGGGGGAGTGGAGTTGGCAGAAAGAAATATTTGTCATTTTTAATGTACTCATATATGGGCAGCTACTGACCAGGGGTGTTTTAGGAAAATTGAAGACATTATGTTAAGAGGGGACATTTTAGCTTTTATACATACTTTACTTTTGGTTTAATGACATCAGTCGTGTGTGTGAGCAGAGTTACATTTTTTTAGTGCCTTGTATTTCAGCAGTTGTGTCCTTAGATTATCCAGGCAGAGGAGCACATGGAGATTGGAAAACTTGACATTGGAATTTTTAAAAAACATAATTTATAGTATATCTTCTTGGTTCAGTATTATATAACTGTGTTTTCCATCTTTAGGATAGAAACATGAATTTTGAATTGTTGAATTTTATAGGCGCAGAGTCTGAAGCCCTCAGGTGAAACTCCTTCCCTGGAGGAGAAGGCCATAGCCTTGGTCCACCTGTTTATTCCGGCCCTCAAGGAGTTAATGAAGAGTCTTCCTTTAACAGATCTGATCTAAGCGACCTGCTGCTCCTGTTAGCAGCAGAGACCTGACCAGACCCCGGGTCTCTCTGGAGCGGTTCCACTGTGCTTGGCTGGGTATTTTGAGAACTTGTTTCTTAAACTTATCTCTGTGCTTTGATGCATATGCCCACAGCTTCGGGAATTTTAAGCTAGAAGTAAAATGGGAGGAAGGCTGCATTTTAGGCTTCTCTTTGCAGGCAGAACACTCCGACTTCCTCCAGCCTTCCCCTTCCCTGCCTGCCCCCCCATCACTCTCTTGTGGTGTAAACTGGAGGGAAACTTTGGAATGTCCCTCTGCAGTTTAAGTGATCAGTCTTCCTGTTTTGTCCCTGGGTACTTAACCATGCCTATCCGTTTTTGAATATTCCATTTAAGAAGTCCTGTTTCTTCAACTCTTTACATTTGTGAAACAGAAATTTAAATCACCATCTGGTGATTGTGGGGTTTTTTGATGTTGGGAATTTTATTCTGTGTAATATTTGATGCTGATTGCCATCGACCTCATTCACTGTAATGTAGTTAGGCATTGAAAACTCCAGCTGAGTGTGTTTGTTGGTTAAGAGGCTGAGGTGGATAGTGCCAAAGCTAAGCATTGGCACCCAGCATTTCGGAGTCTTGGTCTGTTTCTTGGTCCATTGCAATACCCGGCACTTTTTCCCACCATGGTTTGTAGAATGTTGTAAAAAGATGCAGTCAGACTTTCTTTTTGAAAATAGGAAAATCAGGAAGTTGAAACTGGCAGCTAGCTACCTTTGGCTTTTGTCAGTAGAGTCCTGAGTAAGAAAAAAGATACAAAGAAGTAAAAACGAAAGTCAGACCTTTATGCTCCATTATTTCCAGGAAAAATTTGGTGTTCTTTAATAATGACTTTCGTTTTTTGACCTATAAGTAATTCATATGTCTATGATAGTTTAAAACAAATTTTGAGTTCAGAAGTAGAAGAAACTGATGGAGTGAACATTTACTCACCAGATATTTGTAAAGTACCTTCTTTGAATTGTGTTAGGCCCAGGATTAGAAACTGTATGTCTTCTTTCCTCCGATCTGCGTGTGTCTGTCAGAGGATATGAATTATTTCCCATCACAATTACAGTCTTTTTTTGTGTGTATAATACAGGAAAACTGAACTTTTTAAAATGCAACATGAAAATAGTTTTAACATTAAGAAAAAAATTTTTTACCTTAATGAACAGAGTGTCATTGAGAAAACTGATACTGCTGTTAGAAGTCCCAAGTTCGTGTGCCCAATGCTCTGAAAGGCTAAAACTCAAAACTTCAGAATTTGGAATATGGAAAGGTTTATTAATTGAGAAGGCACCAACTGAAAAGATGGGAGACCTAATTCTCAAATTCATCTCTGGAAAGTACAGAGTTCAGGCTTCTTTTATGCCTAGGGAGGGGGAAATGGGTGGGGCAAGAGGTGATTGACCACTGCACACATTGTGGGGTGGGGAGCAAGCAGGGGTTGAAGGAAGATTATGCTAGTTGCTTTGAGTCTAGGTATGAGATTCCTGCAAATCTTTGATAAGCAATACGTAGTTTCCTTATTTTCTCAAGCCACGACTAGAATTTCTCTAATGATTAACATGTCTATATGCACGACTGAGCAGAAGCTATTAGCCTGCAGGCTTTGGGAACAAAGCAGGCTTGAACAAGATGGAGTCCAAGAGGCTGAGCATTTCACTGTTCCACTGCTTCCATCCACTAAAACGTTCATGTCTAGGTCTATATGAGAAACAATATGAGGAAGACTTTCTCAAAGTCTTCTCCTGAAAATAGATCACAAAGCAAGGTAGGCTGGTGGACTATGGGGTGGGGTGCCCATTATAAGTCTTGGGTATTTCACAGGACTAGACTCATTACAGGATAGAATTGGTCGCATTATAGAATTGTATATATAGCCCTGGCTGGTGTGGCTCAGCGGATTGAGAGCTGGCCTGCACACCAAAGAGTTGCCAGTTTGATTCCCAGTCAGGGCACATGCCTGGGTTGCAGGCCAGGCTCCCCAGTAGGGGGCATGCAAGAGGCAATCACACATGGATGTTTCTTTCCCTTTCTTTCTCCCTCCCTTCCCCTCTCTAAAAATAAAATAAATAAAATAAAAAAAAGACTTGTATATCATAGGTATTTCAGGTTCGTTTTCATGAATTGACTTGATGGAATTCATTCTATGTGGAAGATATTTAAGACATACATAAAAATGTAGAACAGATGTCCAGGTGCTCGGGAGTGACTGTTTTACTTTGGATATTTATATCTTTCTATCAAAAGCCAACAGGCTGATTATTAGATGGGGCAATAAAATTGCAGAATTTCTTAACTGCACATTAGTTGCATTTTTGATATTAAAGGAACTCAGCTATCTGAAGATTATCTTGGTGTGGCATGGTAGATGGAAGCAGGATGGTCAGGAATTTGTCTCCAAAAGTGGAGATCGTGAAGCTGTGCAATGAAGGATTAGGTGTTTGTGTACTTAATTGTACACATTCGTTTTACTCCAACTTCGTGGTTACTATTTGCTGCCAGGTTCTCCTCCAGACAAAATTCATGGTTCACTGTCACACACCGTTACAGAAATAGCCTTTAAAAATTATTCATGAACAAATTTCTACTTCAACCTTTTTATCTCTTGCTGAAATAGATACTTTTGCTTTAACTTTTATCTTTTGCCTTGTGTCTTTTTAAAGTTATATTTTATTGTTTATGCTATTACAGATGTCCCATTGTCCCCCTCTTTGTCCCTTCCCACCTGCATGTCCATGGATCCCACATGTATGTACTTTGGCTACTCTGTTCCCTGTGCTGTACTTTACATCCGCATGACTATTCTACAACTACCTATTTGTACTTCTTCATCCCTTCACCTTTTTCACCCATACCCTAAACCCCTCCCATCTGGCAACTGTTAAAACGTTTTCTATATCTGTGATTCTGTTTCTGTTCTGCTTGTTTGTTATTTTGTTTTCTAGATTCAATTGTTGTAGATAGGTATTTATTACCATTTTATTGTTCTGTGTTTTGATCTTAAAGAAGACCCTTTAATATTTCATATAATACTGGGTTGGTGGTGATGAACTCCTTTAGCTTTTTCTTTATCTGCCCTTTGATTCTAAATGATAGCTTTGCTGGGTAGAGTAATCTAGGTTGTATAGGTCCTTGCTTTTTATCACTTTGAATATTTCTTGCCAATCTCTTCTAGCTTGCAAATTCTCTGTTGAGAAATCAGCTCCCAGTGTTAGGAGAACTCCCTTGTAGGTAACTAACTGCTTGCTTTTCTCTTGCTGCTTTTAAGACTCTCTCTCTCTCTCTCTCTCTTTGTTAAAAATCAATGTATGGTTGCCTCTTGTGCGTCCCCTGCTGGGAACCGGCCTGCAACCCAGGCATGTTCCCTGACTGGGAATTGAACCACGATCCTTTGGTTCACAGGCCCGCACTCAATCCACTGAGCTACACCAGCCAGGGCAAGACTCTTTTTTTGTATTTAACCTTTAGTATTTTAATTATGTGTGTTGGTGTGGGTTTCTTTGGGTCCATCTTGTTTGGGACTCTCTGTGCTTCTTGGACTTGTATGTCTGTTTCCTTCACCAAGTTAGGGAAGTTTTTCATTATTTTTTCAAATAGGTTTGCAATTTCTTGCTCTTCCTCTTCTCCTTCAGGTACTCCTATGATATGAGTGTTGGTATACTTGAAGTTGTCCCAGAGGCTGCTTTCACTATCCTCATTTTTTTAGATTTTTTTCTTCCTTTTGTTCTGATGGGTGGTTTTTTTGCTTCCTTACATTCCAAATGATTGATTTGATTCTCAGCTTCATTCACTCTACTATTTCCCTGTAAGCTGTTCTTTATTTCAATTAGTGTATCCTTTGTTTCTGACAGGATTGTTTTTTTGCTTTTGAGGTCCTCACTAAGTTCCTTGAGCATCCTTATAACCAGCGTTTTGAACTTTGCATCTGGTGGATTGCTTATCTCCATTTTGTTTAGTTCTTTTTCTGTAGATTTGATTTGTTCTTTCATTTGGGCCATGTTTCTTTGTCTCCTCATTTTGGCAGCCTCCCCGTGTTTGTTTCTATGTACTAGATAGAGCTACCATGTCTCCCAGGCTTGATAGAGTATCTTAACATAGTAGGTGTCCTATAGGGTCCAGTGACACAGCTGCCTGTATTACCCCAGCTGGGTATTCCAGGTGTGCCCACTGTGTGGGGTGTGTACAGTGTGTGGGGTGTGTACACTCTCCTTTTACAGCTGAACCTTGATTGCCATTGGCATGTCCAAGGTAATCCAGCGGCTGTGTCTGTCCAGGGTCACACTGCATTAGCTACAAAGTGATCTGCAGATGGTTGTTACTTTGTACTGGGTTTAGAGGAGCCTAGGCAAGGCCACACTATGAATTGAGGTTGGCTGCTGCCTGGGGTAACTTAGTAAGAGGTATGGGACCCACTGAACCAGATGCTGCTTGTTTGAGAGAATTTAGGAAAATCTGAAGCATGGGTCAAGTCAAACCATTCATATTGAAAAGCAACTGGAAACAGCTTGGGAGGGCCTGAAAGTTGGATGTGGTGGGACCTCGGGGGATCATGGGGCAAACAGTGTGAGCCAGGTTGATGGAGACTCAGATATGGCGCTGCCTGCTGGCTCTTCTGGGGGTCGGCTCAGAAAAGGAGCACTGGCCTCTGCCAGAATGTCTGTCTGGTAGAAAGCTGCCTTCCAGCTCTTGCCTGATGCTGGATCAGGCAAGTGGACAATTCACTTCCTCCCCGTATGTCTCTGATACCTTTCAATCTGTGGCCCCTGTGCTGGAGCTCAGAGTGAGTGAGTCCCGGTAAATCTGTGCATGGGCCTGTTGAGAGGAAGTGCTGGGAACTGTTGGGATTCCAACAGTTTTTATCTTCCACAGCCTCACTCTCTGCTGGTTTTTACAGCCAGAAGTTAGCAGGACTTGTCTTCCTGGCATTGGAACCCTGGGCTGGGGGGCTTTGTGTGGGGCTGGAACGCCTCACTCCTGAGATGTCCCACCCAAATTTCTGTCCACCACATGTGGATGTGGGACCAGCTCATTCTGC
Source organism: Carollia perspicillata (assembly GCA_004027735.1). Classification (NCBI taxonomy): domain Eukaryota; kingdom Metazoa; phylum Chordata; class Mammalia; order Chiroptera; family Phyllostomidae; genus Carollia; species Carollia perspicillata. The sequence continues at coordinate 14,676 of PVKM010036332.1, forward strand.
ATCTCTACCCCTCCTACCAGTCCTGCTGTGGTCCTTTATTTCATTCTAGTTGTATGACTTCCATTCAGCTCAATTTCTGACAGTTCTGAATGATAATTGTTCTGTGGGTTAGTTGTAATTTTGATGTGGTTTTCAGAAGAGGTGAGCTGTTTTTACCTATGCCGCCACCT
>PVKM010036333.1:0-14809 GCA_004027735.1 Carollia perspicillata
AGCAGCATGAAAAAAAATCGGACTATATAGTTATTATATTACTTTAAAACCCAAATTTTTCTCTCTCCAATGTTCATGTTATTATTAAATTTGAGCCATATTCTCATCACCCAAGTACTGAAGACATTCGAAGGACATGTTTTTATTTTATTTTATTTTTAAAGATTTTTATTTTTATTTTATTTATTTATCTTTAGAGGGTAAGGGAAGGAGAAAGGGAGAGCAATAGCAATGTATGGTTGCCTCTCACGGGTCCCCTGCTGGGAACTGGCCTGCAACCCAGGCATGTGCCCTGACTGGGAATCGAACCCCGATCTTTTGATTTGCAGGCCCATGCTCAATCCACTGAGCTACACCAGCCAGGGCCAAAGGACATGTTTTTAAAGTTGAAAAGTACACATACTCAAAAGTTTCACACTTTATATTACTGTAATTAAAAGACAGTTCATCATGCAAATTTGTTAGTTCATTGCTCTTTGCATTCTCCACTGACCTCCACTTAACTGATTATGAGAGAAAAACAGGGGTGTAGGAAGGGAGAAGTTTAGAATGCTGTATTGAGATGTCATGGGAATAGCTGTGTGTGCATGCACACATGTGTGTACACACCCACTGGGAGAGAGAAAGAGAGGATAAGAGATGGAAGTAGAAGGAAAACAAGAGTGACCTATAAGAACAAAGAAACATGTTTTCTCTTTAAAGCATTGACTGGGAGTGAATTTGATAAGAGTAGGAGACAACGCAGGGGCTTTTTAATGTGAGCTTGCGTGTATGGGTGGAGCGAAGGGGAGGCAGGTCCCCGGGCCAACTTCTGCGCCTTCAGGTTGCTTACATCGTCTCCATATATGGGGCTGTGCAGTGGCGCTTTCATGCGTCTGAAGAGAAGTAATTAGTGCTGTTGTCTGTTTGAGGAGAATAAAATGATGGAATTAAGCATTACGGTCATGTCGGCATGACCAATTTCTTCTTTGCTTTCTTTCCTTTAGAGCTAAATTGTCCGGCGCTGGAAAAGCAACTTGTAACCAGAATCTCCTCATCACCAAATATTATGTTTTAATTGCTAGGCATGCCAGGTTGAAATAGATATCCCTAAATCTGTCACTGAAAGCACATAAAATGCAGGCTTTTAAAAGAAATTAAGATTGTATAGGTTTTTCTGACAAATTTTGTTTGAGAATGTATTGAAAAATGGCAATTTCTCTTTTACAAATTCGGTGACTGATTTACATGTAGCCATCTTATGCAAATCAGCAGCAGAGAGTATGAATTATTGGAAGGGACTGAAGTTTCCATAACTGAAATTGGTGGTTAAAATGAGTGGACATATTTTAGAAATGAAGTCACCTAACCATATACTCACATCTCGCGAACACTACTAGCCTGACTCTCAGGGCTGTGGTCTCGTCTCTGTCATCTGGGACCTGAAAATAAGGCCCAGCTCCCCCCGCCCCTGTACGAGTGTTGCTGAAGGAGCATTGGGTATAGCGGAGGGGGAGGTTCCAGAGGGACCTTGAGGATCATCCAGTTCCAGCCTCCATCTGGTGCTTGATTCTTCTCAACTCTGTGTCACGTGGCTGCCCAAATTCTGTTTAAATATTCCCAAGGATTAAAAGTCTCCTTCCTTCCAAGACAGCCTATTCAGTATGTCAGCAATAAATAGATCTAACTTTTGCTCTATTTAAGCAGATATCTGCACTCATTTGGAATCCTCCTCTTAGCCCTGTTTCTGACCTTTTAAATAACACAGAAAAAAATTATTGCTGTGTTCTGGTGATAGCATTTCCTTTATAAGGAAAAAACCATTTCTAGTTTTCATAACTCTCTTGTGTCGTAGTTTGAAGTAGAGTTCCTATCTTGGCCATTGTCCTATGGACAACTAGTGATCACTGAAGCTTAGCACACAGGACCAAGGCTAAGCCTCAAAGAATAAGAGACAGAGAAGAAGGAAAAATATGGAATAAAATGAGGTCAGGAATGTGGGTAAGTATAAGTCTTTGGTGATTTTTTATATTAATAATCTTGTTTACATGCATGATAGGGGATTGGCATTAATAGTAAGAGAGGTGGATGCAGAGGGCTGTAGACGGCGTGAACAGGTATGTGGGCCCGAGTGACTGGATGCTGGGGAGGAACTGGGTTCCTGTGGCAGGCATGTGGGGCACCTCAGTGCCAAGCGGTGGGCCGAGGCCACTGACTGTTAGCTGATTCTGGACTGGTTGCCTCTCATGAATGACAGATTTAAGAAGGATGATTAACTAAACTGCTCCTCCGTGGTTCCCTGGGTGGGGGCTGGCTCCTCCAAGTCAGTGCCTGCTGCATGTGAAATAGCAGAAGCCCCCAGGATGGACGATGAGGAAATACACAGTTCAACTTCAGACTTTCTTTTCCCTGAAAGTGGCTTTGCTATTTTAATGCACAAAGCATTGAACTTCACTCTGAAACTGGATTACTGGTTACTATAAAAGGCTACAGTTCAGGAACAGCCAAATGGAAAAGATGCATAAGGCAACGCATGGGGCAAGGGGCAGGGAGCCTCTGTGCTCTCCCCAGGCTCACCGCCCTCCCAGAGCACCTCATGTTCACCAACCTGGAAATTCTGAGATTTTTTTTTTAAGGGAAAGTGGTATTGGGCAGAATTAAACATTAAGGTCCTTAAACGTTAGTGAACAATACAACAATAATGAAACCACCTGCAGAAACTGGGAATGAAGTCATTCACAAGGGCAAGGGCTTTTTGAAACCTGAGGTCATTTGAAGGACCAGAAGCAAGTTGGGAAAAACAGAAGAAACCCAGTGATCTCTACCTATTATCTCTTGATCGAATACCTGCAGTAGCCTCCTTGTTTTTATTCTGGTGCCCCTTCATTCATTTTCCACCCAATAATCAAAGTGAGCTTTATCCCTCCTTTACTTAAATTGCTTCAATGGCTGCCCGTTTTTCTTGGGCAAATGACGAGTGTTCTTACGAGTTCCTGCGTGGTCTGCATAATCCTTCCAGCTTCGCCCTGCGTTACGTCCTCCCAAGACAGCCTATTCAGTATGTCAGCAATAAATAGACAGAGCTAACTTTTGCTCTACTTAGGCAGATATATGCACTCATTTGGTATCTTCCTCTTCGCCCTGTTTCTGACCTTTTAAATAAGACAGGAAAAAAAAGTTACTGCTTCTTTTTAGTGAAAGCATTTCCTTTATAAGGAGAAACCACTTCTAGTTTTTATAACTCTCCTGTGTCATAGTTTGAAGTTATTTCCTGTCTTGGTCATGGTCCCTGCATCACTTTCCCCTGCCCTCTGAAGTATGCCTTCCATGCTTCAACTACCCTTCGCCTTCCACCCGTGTTGACGAGAACAGGGCGCACTTCCGATCCAGAGAAGCCACTTAATTTCTACGTGTGGCCAGAACTGAGGGACATGTGTAAAATGAGCACTGGTGGGTGATGAGGAAACGACAGGTAAGAGGTGAGGCTGGTGAGCACGAATCTGGAAACAGAAGCAGATCATGGAGAATAAAGCATGAATGAATCAGGTGAGAAGAGGGAAGCGGAGATGACCAACAAAAGACGACACCTTTTCCAGATTCCAAAGGTATTTCCGGTTTCCAGCTCCACTTTGGTCTGGGGCCCTCCTGACTGATTTCCTGAAGAACTAGCTGGAGTTAGGTTTGGCTATTTGCATCCCAGGGTGTCCTAAGTGAATCTCCATTTCTGACATTAGAGGACTGAGGCTGGGGAAAGAGTGGGCCAATGCCAAGGTCATCACGCCCCCAGAGGAGCTGTGAGGAGGCCACAACTGAAGTGCCTGACTTGGAGTGATGGCCATTGTGTAAACAGAATAAAGCAATTACTTGGGACTGCTAGGGATACAAATACTTGTTAAATCATCTGAGACTCATTTAGGTGGGAAAGAGGGGAGGATTTGGATCATCCACAAAACACGTGAGTATAACAAAAAGCAATCAGGTGTGTATTGTACTCCTTTTGTTGTTCTCCCTCCTTCGGTTACTATGGTAGTGGGACCAGGCTTTGCCTTGGCTTCTTTCTGGACACTTTCCTAAATGTTACAATTATGGTAAGTCTAGACAACAATGAAATGCCAGGATGGGGGGTTAACTCTGTGACTAACAGCTGCATTGTGCTCTTCGGTTCACACAGTGCTTTCAAACACATTCTAGTGCTGTCATTTGTGGAGCACCTACTGGGCACTAGGTGCTTGGTCAAGGCTTTGCATACAATTCCTCTGATTTCCACAACCACACCCAGTGGGAGGCATTATCATCCTCAATTTACAAAGCAGGAAGCCGAGGCTCGCAGAACCTGGATGACCCATCTTTGAATATTCAGGCACCAGGGTTTGAACCAAGCTTTTAGACTGCAGTTTGCATTCCTTTTGCCATAAAGTTATACTTTCCTCCTTTCTTCATTTTGCTCCACTCGTCCATACAGACGAGAGGGAATACAGTTTCATAGAACTATGCATGATTAGGTCAAAGTAATAGCAAGGGACATACTCAAACAGAATTGAGAACTATATAATAAAAGTACAGAACAATTTGATGAAGTCAAGAGTAAAAATATCAGATCAATTCCCATTCGATTCTCTCTGGTAGAGGTGAGAAACGAGACTCTTATCAATTTTAATTTAATTTAGTGATTTAGCAAATATCGAATGTTTTGTTTCTCTGTGCCAGGTATTGTGCTAGACACTGGAGAAAAAGTTGAAAATACACAACTGCAATGCATAATCTTAATGGGCTCTTGAACTAGTGGGGAGATAGATTTATAAAAAATCCCAATGCAGTCTCTTAAGGACATCGAGGGAGGTAGGATATTTACAGGGTGCAAAAAGTATTTAAGTCAAGTGTGTATAAAATGTTTGTTTTTGCTGAGGGTGAGGTTTATGAACACTGAATGTAACACAGAAGTGGTGATTGGGCTGCGATATTAAGGATGAGTATGAATTTATTGAGTGGGCGAGGAGGTATTGTTAGCATGAAAAAGATCACTGCCCATTTATTTGCTTCAAGATTCTGTGTAAAGGGAACAATTATGGAATTTTCAGAGCTGGTTCCTCCACCAGCATGTGAATTCATTTTCTTGGAATGAAATGGACTAGAAGAAGGAGTTGAACAGGAAGAGGGAACAGGAAGGTGTTGAGTTCTTCCTCTACTACTATAGAATTTTCTGTCCTGAACTTGTAATATGTAGCTCTTCTACATGCATGTGTGTGTGTGTTCATCTCTTTGGAATTTTTTAGTCATGTGCTATTTTGGGAGGGAGTATAGCAGCCACTGTGGCAATATATAATCTGATAAAACTTCAACTATATTTCTAATGATATTTCTTATTTTCTTACCTCAATTAATCAGTATTTCCTTAATATAAAGCATTCATGTGTGATACTAAGTATTTTTGTTTACATGTTTAATTTGCATATCAGTTATGTGCTCCTTGAAAATGCATTGTTAGACTTCCAGTCAAAATGGCAGCATAGGTAAACACAGTTCTCCTCCTTGCAAAACCACACCAAAATTACAACTAAAATATAGAACAACCACCACTCAGAACCATCAGAAATTGAGTTGGATGGAAGTCTGACAACTATGGAATTAAAGAAACCACGTCCATCCAGACTGGCAGGAAGAGCAGAGGTGTGCAATTTTTTATCCATGTGTGGTAGAAATAGCCAATCAGGAGGGATATCTTGGGAGTGAAGAGTCCCAGCCCCACATCTGGACCCCCAGCCCAGGGTTCCAGTACCAGAAAGGTAAGTCCCCATACTTCTGGCTGCAAACATCAATATGGATTGAGTTGGTGGAAGAAAATTCTGGAATCCCAAGCAGTTCTTAAAGAACCTACACACAGACTTACTCAGACTCACTTCCTCTTAGCTCCAGCATTAGGGTAGCAGCTTGGAAGGCTCCAGTGGCATATAGAAAGGAACTGAAGTGTCTGACATCAAGGCACGAGATGAGGGACAGCTTTTGTCTAGACAGAAAGGTGGGCAGGGGCCAGTGTCCCTTTTCTGTACCCCCCCCACCACAGAGCAACAGAGGCAGCAGGTGGGTACCATATCTGAGACTTCATCAACCTGGTAACACTATTTGTCCTGCCCTCGAGATTCCCTGAGACTCTGTTCCGCCTAACTTACAGGCACACCCAAGCTGTTAACAGTGACTTTCTCATATGAATGACTGGTCTTGGCTCATACTTCACAACTTCCTAAACCCTCTCAAATAAGCTGGCCTAAGCCAGCTGCCAGCCCTCATACCTCTTGCTAAGTTGGCCCAGGCATGGTACTGGCAGCAGCTAGCCTAGATTCATAGCATGGCTTTGCATGGGAATCTCCAAGACCAGCACAAGTGGCAGCCATCTCAGATTGCTCTGTAGCTTAGGCAGCATGGCCTCAGGGCAGAACACAGGTGTGGGCTGATCTTGGCCTCAACCACCCAGGAAACCTTAGAGCCTGGGCACCCAGTGGACAGCTACAGACCACACTGAAACACCACCATCCTGCTCCTGCACAGCTGATCCTCCACTGAGGTCAGAAGTTGGTGGTCAGGGGTCATAGCCAGTCCTTGCAGCTGACTGGCCTAGGTAAATCTCTCCCATTGATCTGCCAACAACAACCAAAGACTCAACTACAGGAAGGAGTACTTAGCACACACAAAGGATACATCTCAAATACCCAGTTGGGTGATAACAGATGCTGTACCACTGGATCCTATAGGACACCTACTATTTAAGGTCACGCTACCAAGACAGGGAGTCATAGCAGCTCTACCTAATACATAGGAACAAACATAGGGAGGCCTCCAAAATGAGGAGGCAAAGAAACATGGCTCACATGAAAGAATACATCAAGATTCCAGAAAAAGAACTAAACAAAATGGAGTTAAGTAATCTATCAGGTGCAGAGTTCAAAACACTGGTTATAAGGATGCTCAAGGAACTTAATGAGGACCTCAACAGCATAAAAAAAATCCAGTCAGAAATGAAGGATACACTGATTGAAATAAAGAACAATTTACAGGAAAACAACAGTAGAGTGAATTAAGCTGAGAATAAATCAATGATTTGGAACACAGGAACCAAAAGACAACCAATCACAGTAATAAGAAGAAAAAAGAATTAAAAAAATGAGGATAGTGTAAGTAGCCTCTGGGGTTATGTCAAGCATTTCAATGTTCGCATCATAGGGGTGCCAGAAGGAGAAGAGCAAGAGCAAGAAATTGGAAATCTATTTGAAAAAATAATGAAAGAAACCTTCCCTGATTTGGTGAAGTCAATAGACATGCATGTTCAGGAAGCAGAGTCCCAAACAAGATGGATACAAAGAAGCCCTCACCAAGGCACATCATAATTAAAATGCCAAAGGTTAAAGACAAAGAGAGTATCTTAAAAGCAGCAAGAGAAAAGAAGTTAGTTACCTGCTGGGGAGTTCCCATAAGATTGTCAGTTGATTTCTCAAAAGAAAGTTTGCAGGCTCGAGAACATTGACAAGAAATATTCCAAGTCATGGAAAGCCAAGATTGCTGAACCCAGCAAAGATATCATTTAGAACTGAAGGGCACATAAAGAGCTTCCCAGACAATAAAAAAACTAAAGTAGTTCATCATTACCAAACCATTATTATGTGAAATGTTAATGGAACTCATTTAAGAAAAAGAAGGTCAAAACTATGAACCATGAAATGACGATAAATACATATCTTTCAACAAATGAATCTAAAAAACAAACTAAGTGAAGAAGAACAGAGACAGAGTCATAGATATGGAGAGTGTTTTGATGGTCTCCAAATGGGAGGAGGATGTAGAGGAGTGGGTGAAGAGGTGAGGGAATTAAGAAGTAGAAATACGTAGTTGACAGGATAGCCATGGGGATGTAAAGTACAGTATAGGAAATGGAGTAAGCAAAGAACTTATATGCATGACCCATGGACATGACCAATGGTGTGATTGCCTGAGAGAGTGGGGAGTGCTGGGTAGAGGCAAAGGGGGAACAATTGGGACAAGTATAATAGCATAATCAATAAATATAATTAAAAATGCATTGTTTATTTATTTTTTGCTTAATTGTTATTAAACAGTTGTTTACAGATGGAAACATATACCATCAATACATTTTATTAGAAATTTTAATTTGATTGTTGGGTTCAGTCATCAGTAAATAAGTAGTCGTTTATATTTAACAACTAAAAGTAATTGTATATTTGCACACAAATGCTCCATAATATCTTGTTATATACTCTGAACATTGCTTAAAAGAACACTTATTGAAACAAAAAGTTGTTGGGTGGTACAAATATCTAGAACAATAGTGTGAACTTTATGAATTCTTTTTAAGAATATTTTTATTTTTAGAGAAAGGGGAAGGGAAGGAGAAAGAGCAGGAGAGAAACATCAATGTGTGGTTGCCTCTCGTGTGTTCCCTACTAGGGACCTGGCCTACAACCGAGGCATGTGCCCTGACTGGGAATCGAACCAGCGACCCTCTGCTTCACAGGTCCGTGCTCAATCCACTGAGTTACACCAGCCAGGGCTTTATGAATTCTTAAACCCTAAGGTTTTCCAGATCAGTGAGAACATTCAGTGTAATACTGATTGAATGTGGTATATTTTAAGAAATGCATTAACAATTGGTAACTGAAAAGCATGCAAATTGATCGGTCCATTTGTCCCAAACATTATAGGGTAGACTATTACATGCACATAGTTCATTCATTGACAAAGACAGAGGGCTTTCCAAATGTGAAGATTATAAGCATTGTGGCCAACATAGCTCCAGGGGGAACCATTCTCTGAAATTATAATTGAAGTCATCAAGATATGTTATTATTCACTAGTTTCTCAAATTATATTTTATTGATTATCCTATTATAGTTGTCCCAATTTCCCCCCCTTTACTCCTGTCTGCCCTGTACCCCCTTCCCTCCATTAATTCCTCCCCTTAGTCCAGTTCATGTCCATAGGTTGTGTGTGGAAGTTCTTTGGCTTCTCCATTTCCTATGCTATTCTTAACTTCCCTGTGTCAATTTTGTTCCTACAAAATATGCTCCTTAATCCCTGCACCATTTCCCCATTCTCTTCCTTCACCCTCTTAGCTGATAACCCCCCAAGTGGTCTCCATATTTATGATTCTGTTCCTGTAATGGCTTGGTGGTGATGAACTCCTTTAGCTTTACCTGTCTGGGAAGCACTTTTTCTGCTCTTCAATTCTAAATAAAAGCTTTGCTGGATAGAGTAATCTTGGATGTAGGTCTTTCCCTTTCATGACTTTGAATACTTCTTTCCACACCATCTTGCCCTCAAGGTTTCTTTTGAGGAATCAGCTGATAGTCTAATGGGAACTCCGTTCGTTGTAGGTAACTGTCTCCTTGTCTCTTGCTGCTTTTAAGATTCTCTCTTTATCTTTAAACTTTGATGCTTTAAATTTTGATGCATCTTGGTGTGGTCCTCTTTGGGTTCAACTTGTATGGGACTCTCTGTGCTTTCTGAATTTGTATGTCTATTTCCTTCACCAAGGTAGGGAATTTTTCTTTCACTATTGTTTTCAAATAAGTTTTCAATTTCTTTCTCTTCCGCTTCTCCTTCTGGCATCTGTATGATTCAGATGTTGGAAAGTTTGGAGATGTGCCAGAGGTTCCTAAGCCTCTCTTCATTTGTTTGAATCCTTGCTTCTTCCTTTTGTTCTGGTTGAATATTTATCTCTTCCTTATGTTTTAAATAGTTGGTTTGAATCCCAGCTTTTTTCCCTTCTTGTTGGTTTCCTGTGGATTATTCTTTATTTCATTTAGTGTAAACTTTGTATCTTCCTTTATTTTTTGCTGTATTCAAGGAGTTCTTTAAGCATCCCAATAACCAGCGTTTTAAACTCCGGGTGTGATAGGTTGGCTATCTGTGTTTCACTTAGTTCTTTTTCTAGGCTTTTGTTCTATTCTTTCATTTGGGCCATATTTTTTGTCTCCTCAATGTAGCAGCCTCCTTGTGTTTGTTTCTGTGTATTAAGTAGAGCTGCTTTGACTTCCTCTCTTGGTTCTGTGTGAAAAAGTCACCTGTAAATTGTGTGGAGTGGAGCCTTAGGTAATTGCCAGGGCAGGGCACCCTCTTTGCCACTTTATGGCTGTGTGGGGAGGGCTTGGAGAGGGGACAGTGCCATTGCCTGGCTTCTGGCATTCTGGCCAACACCTGCCCCATTTTCAGTCACTTTACCCCCTTCCCATGTGTGACTGGTTACTGATGAACCTTATGAAGCTTACATTATGAACCTTATCAAGTCACAGACATTACCAAAATGGAGGGGCTTAATACCACACAGCTCACTCACAAAGAACACAGCCTAATCTTTTGAGTCAAGAAGCTTGAGAGCAGTTCCAAACCCTGTTCAATGACCTGACAGTAGTCTGGCTTATCATTAAAATGAGAAAGTACAGGGTGCTTCTTTCTGTGGAACTCATTGAACTGTAAGAATTACCTGGATGACATTTTTGTTCCATCTCACCAGCTTTGTGGTAGCCAACACGATATGGACAATAAAGCATTGTCAAGAGCTCTCAGGCTGGCCCCATGATGTTGGCTATGTGTCAGTAGGCCTGGAAAAACCATTCCATCCTATATATTTTATGCACAACACTTTGTCTTAATTATTAACCATAAATTTAATTATAATTTGTTGAATTTACTAGTTCTATAAGTATAGTGGTCATCTTTTTATAAAATCTCAATATATTTCCACTATCCAACATAATGTGGATGCTGTATTTTTTTTTAAGAATAAATGAACCACATTTCTATTTACTGACTCTGCCATAGAAATCCAGGATTTGTCTTCACCAAGGGCTCCAGTTTGGATCTGAATTATGCCAGCCACTGGGTTCAGATGCATCAGGGCTTATCCTTTTGGTGGGTGGAAAACACACAGGAAACTGTACCTATTTTACTAAGTTCACCTGTATGGGAGGAAGAAAACAGAAATGTGGCTGCCAAGCTTTCTGTGTGGAGCATTATGTAAAAGGGGGGCATGAACTGAAGGGTCCATGAGGGTTCTGTGAGGCATGTGACCCACCTGCTGTTCGACATGAGTGGATGAGAGATGATTGCCCCATTGCTCCCAGGGCCATTTTGGCACCTCAAGGGTTGGCATCTTGGGGAGGGTACAGGTGTCAAAGACACGACTATTCTCATGAAAGCAGCAGTACCAATGTCAGAAGACACACATTCAATGAAGTGGACATCAAGTAGAGGAGAGGAGTGCAGAACAGAAGAAAAATGTGGCAGAATGTGTACTTCACAGACTAGTTCCTAGTCCCACAAGACAAATTAGGGCATTACCAGATACTAGGAAGGGGTGGGGTTTGGTCCTCTTTAAATAGATGGGTAAGAGCCAATGAGATGTACATTATTTCTGCTTCTGTGCTGCCATCTGTACTCATTGGTTCAGGAGGCCTGGGGAAGCTTAAGTTACATTTCGATCAGGACATTTTTATACTTCTCTAGATTGTTGGTTGGCAACCTTTAGTTAATGTGGCCAACTGACATGTTTAGGTGGATCTCATTGTCTAACAAGTTTCTGGTCCAAATGAAGGCCTGGTTCAAAAATTCCACGAATCATGACAAACCCATTTCTAACTAGTCATGTGGATGTTCTAAAAAGAGAATCAATAACCTTGGATTCATATTCAAGGAGGCCGTAGATTCTGGATGAGAACTTGTATCCTCACCTTAAAGCTCCATGAGGGCACAGAGGAGACACTCAGGAAATACTTGTTGAACAATGTTTTATTTAACTTTATAGCCCTGATTGGGCAGAGTACATATAAGTTGACTGTTCAAAGAAAATAATTATTTTCTTGAAAAAAAGAGAAAGGAAAGCAAATGAAGGACTCAACAGATTCCACAATGCGAAGTTTCTGAATCTATTTTTTCTTAATTTACCTCCTACTTCTCTGTCCTCCACTCAAACAGCTGCTGTTCTGATCTTCTCTCACCTTGTGGCCCTAAAGACATCACACTGCTGTCAGCTGGGTTCCCGTCAGTAGGCAACACAGCCAGAGCAGGGCACATTCTGAAATGCATTCAGTGTCTTTTTCCTCTAAGTGCTATTTCTCATAGTAAGAAACTGAATTGTGTAAGAGAAGCTCACTCCAAAGAGGACATACAGATGGCCAGTAGGTATGTGAAAAATGCTCCACATCATTAATCATCAGAGAAATGCAAATTAAAACCACAGTCAGATGTTATCTCACACCCCCTCAGCATGGCTGTCATCAATAAATCAACAAACAAGAAGTGCTGGTGAGGATGTGGGGAAAGGGGAAGCTTTATGCACTCTTGGTGGGATTGAAGATTGGCGTAGTCACTATAGAAAACAATATGAGGTGACCTCAAAAATGAAAAATGAAACTGCCTTATGACGCACTGATTCCACTTCTGGGAATATACCTAAAGAAACCTGAAACACTAATTCGAAAGAACATAAGCGCCCCTATGTTCATTGTGGCATTATTTATAATAGCCAAGATTTGGGAGCAGCCCATGTGTCCATTAGTAGAGGAGCGGGCAAAAACGCTGTGGTACATTTACACAATGGAATATTTCTCAGCTGTCAAAAGAGAAGGAAATTTTATCTTTGTGACAGCATGGATGTATCTGGAGAACATTATGCTAAGTAAAATAAGCCAGTCATAGAAAGACAAGTACCATGTAATTTCACTCATATGTGGAATATAATAAACAAAATAAACTAACAAACAAAATAGAAACAGACTCACAGGTAGAGGACAGGTTGACAGCTGTCAGAAGGGAGGAGGATTATGGGGCTGGGTGAAAAAGTGAAGGGATTAAGCACAAAAACTAAAATAGAAGCAAAACTCACAGACACAGACAACAGTGTGGTGATTATCAGAGGGGAACAAGGGTGGGGGAGGTAGAAGAGGGTAAAATGGAGACAAACGGTGATGGAAGGAGACAACTTGGGGTGGTGAACACACAATACAATATCCAATGATGTGTTATAGAACTGTACACCTGAAACCCACATAACTTCATTAACCAATGTCACTTCAATAAATTCAACAAAAATTTTTTAAAAAAGAAAAAAAACTTCTGGCTAGGAGACAGAGTTGACACCTAACCACTGTACTCAATTTCACCTCCTTTTCTTACAATCATTCAAGTCTACATTTTCTACTCACTTGATTCTTTTCTGAGAAATGAAAAGTATTTGGGACATCACAGACTGCCTGATTCTAATAGATGCTTTGGTGTCCTGCTAGAATTAAGATAATAAATGCTGGAAGGAATAAAGACTGAAATAACCATTGAAAATTTCTTAGGTTTCATTGGTCTAGCTAAGTCTAGAGTCTCAGAATAAGCAATGTGTCCATCCCCTACCAGCACTGTCACGGCGTCATGTTGCCAACACGGTCAGTCAATGGGCAGGACCATCTGGGCCGGATGCACCATGGTAATGTGGTGCACACGGGTGGTCTTCCCAGAGAGGACACCACATTAGATGTTGAATGGGACTCAGTGATGGATAGGAGCTGGTATTATTTTCTTCCCAGTAACATGAGTATCCAGGTGGAGGTGCCAGCCCAGGTTATGGGTGTTCATGCTCTGCTCTGAAACAAGGCTTGGACAAAGATGGACTTTTTTCTTAACCTCAGTGTCATAGGGTTTGGGTTTAATTAAATGGAAAGCTCCTTGTTCCATTTTTAGTTTTCTTCATATAAAACATTCAAGTAAGAATACTGTCATGTAATACATTTCTTGGCCAAGATATCTAAATTAATCCAATTTATTTATGCAGTTGACACACATTTATTGAGTGCCTACTATGTGCTAGATCCTTTTCTAGCCCCTGGAGATATGCCAGTGAGCAAATCTTTAAATAGTTCAGAGCTCTTAAATTCAGGTTTAATCCAATAAAATTAAGTTTCCACTGTTTTAAAGGTGTATAATTTCTAAGATAGCAGAGTTTTATATTGTAATGGGGTTTTTGGCTTTGTTTTCTTATTGTTTAGTGTTCCAGAAACACAGGCTCAATTATATTTTATGTTTTTCCTTTCCTTTTTTTTTTATTCTCTCCTTTCCTCCTTTCCTCTTTTTTCCTTTTTTGTTTTCTCTTTCTGGAAATACTAGTCTAAGTGACACAAGCACTTAAAAGACAGTGACTGACAATTTAATAACAGAGAATTAAGGCCTTGAGATGTCACTAGGAAGTAGGAAAATGGGAAGCTAGAGGTGCAAATGTACAACCATCTAAAACCCAGAGTTCTGCCTGCACTTGTTAATATATATATATTTTTTAGAAGTTTGGTGACCTGTGCATGCAGAAAGCATTAGGGATACACTTACTGTATTAGCTAAGTGATAAATGGTCTTAGTGATGCACTAGCTGTTAAGTGGCAAGGCCATCTGATTCTTCCTTTCTGAGAGTCTCCTACCTTCAATCTACCCGTCAATTAATATCCACAGACACATGCATCTTTCTTGACAGAGAGCATGTTATATGGAGAGACGGATTGACAGGGACCAGGCCTGACTTTAATTGTAGGAGATGTTGCTTTTGTGTCAGCCTCTCCAGGGGTGGGGGGAAGGGGCATTGCCACAATTTACTGCATCGATTGATTGATTCTGAGACACTGCCCAGCAACCCCTATCTACTGGAGGTGGTAGGCAAAAGTTTATTTTCCTGATCTCTAGTTCCAACACATCATCCCCCTCTAAGCAGGATGCATACTCTCCTTTCACTTGGTCCCTCTATCACCTCTGAAGACCATCTGCAAGGCTGGCAACTGCTTTGAAGGAAGAT
>PVKM010036334.1:0-14846 GCA_004027735.1 Carollia perspicillata
TCTTCTATCTAAGGTCTTTTTTGAATTAATGTTCTGTATAATGAGGGATGATCTTTCAATTAGTTTAAGTGGGGTATTAAAGTTTCCTGTATTACTATATAGCTGTTTATTTCTTCCTTCAGTCTGTCATCATCTGCTTTACATATTTAGATGGTCTGATGTTGGGTATATATATATTTATAATTGTCATAGATACCTTCTGAATTGCCTCTTTCTATTATTATATAATCTTGTTCTTTGTCTCCTGTGACAGTTTTTGACTTGTCTATTTTGTCTTAAGCATAGCTACCCCTGTCCTTTTTTTCTTATCATTTGCCTGGAATATTATTTCCATCTTTTTACCTTCAGCCTATGTGTGTTCTTAAATTAGTAAATAATTTAACTATATCTTGTACAGAGCACATATCTGGACCTTGATCTTTTTTAAATTTACTCTGTCTTTTGATTAAGTAATTATTTATAAAGAAGGATTTACTATCACACTTTTCTAACTTTTTATATCTGTTTTGTAGTTCATTTTTTGGTTTGTTTATTTGTGTTTGTTTTGTTCTTCCTCTATGGCTCTCTTTCTCTGAGATTTGATACTATTTTTGTATATAAACACTGTGACCAAATGGTATTTGTCCCTGGGATTCAAGAAGCATTCAATATACACAAATCAGTTAATATGATGTACCACAGGAACAAGATAAAAGATAAAATTTACCTAATCATCTCAAACATTTTTTATGATTAAAAACCCTCAACAAATTAAAACTTACTGAAACAATAAAAGTCACATAAAAACGGTCCACAGTTTATATCATACTCACTGGTAAAAACTGAAAGCTTTCCTTTAAGATCTGGAACGAAGCAAGGATTCCCAGATCTGGCATTGCCATTCAGCACACTACAGGAAATCCTAGCCAGAACAACTTAGGCAAGAAATAAAAGGCACTGAAATTAAAAAAGGAGTAAAAATATCTGTGTTTGCAGATGACATGTTCTTATATGTAGAAAACCTTAAAGGCCAAACCAAAAATCTATTACAATTAATAAATTTAACAAAATTACTGGATAGAAAATCAATATATAAAAATCAGTTGCATTTTTATACAAAACAATGTATTATCCCAAAACCAAATTAGAAAAATAATTCTATTTATAAATAGCACCAAAAAATATTAATTATAAAGTTCATCAAGAATGGAAAAGATTTGTACACCGAAAACCATAAAACACTTAATGAAAGAAATTAAGGCAGAGACAAATAAGTGGAAAGACATGCCAAGTTCATAGATTAGAAAAATTAATATTGTTAAAAATGTCCATATTATCCAAAACAATCTACAGATTCAATGCAATCTCTAACAAAGTCCAAACAGCACTTTTTTACAAAAAATAGGGAAAAAATCTAAAATTTATATGAAATCACAAAAGATCCTAAATAGCTAGAGAACTGAAGCCAGAGAACATGGCTAAAGGAATCACACTACGACTACAAAGGTACAGTAATCAAAACAGCACAATAGACAGATTTATGGCAAAGATTATGATGATAATTTCAAAGGTATATACTTATCTCCAAAATCTCAAGCCATATATGTTCATTATACACAGCTTTCTATATGTAAAAGTAGAAAAACTTGTAAATTAAAAGAAGTTTAAGTTTATTACTATTAGAATCACACTAAAGGAAATTTTACAGGAGGTGTTTTAGATAGAAGTATGATTCTACATAAGACTATTCTGCAATAAACAATTAAAGATATCAGTAAATATGCTGAATTAATGTTAAAACAATAACACAGCTGTCCTGCCATGTGTTCTGGATAAAGCCTAAAGTTCTTGGTTTGGCTTACAGGCCAAACTATCATGGCCCTTTCTCCCATGCTAGTTCTATGTTCCCCAAAGTGTGCACAATGGAGTATCATTTTTGTGTCGTAAAAGTATATTAAAACAAGAAGTTCTTTACACAGTAAGCCTGGTTGCTCTGACCTTAACATCTACATCCCTCTACCTGCAGTAGTCTTTACCCAATGCATAAGGAACTCCTAAAACCTCTCATCTTTGCAGGTGATTTTTCCTCCTCCTGAAATGTTCAGCTCTTATTCTTTCTCCTAGTTTATTTATAGCACATCTTCAAGACCAAGTTCAAATGTACCTTCTTACCCTCCCTCCATCTGGTTTAGACACCCTCCCCCAGACTTCCAGAACACCCACTTCATTTTACATAGCACTCTATTTTCCTGAAGAGAGAGGACTTCTTATTTGCCTTGGTTCCTTCAATGGTTAGTGCAGTTTCTGACATACACTAAGTAATTGCTAATTACCGAATAAAGGATGTTGAAGGTAGTACAGAAGAAATCAGCAAACCAAAATTTAGTAAGGGAAATTAAACCAGTAATACAGTAACTACCTGTCTAAAAAATTAATAAGAAGAAACAAAACTGTCTTTCTGGAGTGCTCTGAGTACACAAAAACGAACTACAGGACCTCTGAGGTCTTCTTCTTCCCTTTGGAGTCTGAAATTCTGGGAGAATAATACATATCTCTATGAATTTGATCTCGGCTCTTCAAATGGATTTATTATTCTTTATTTAAATAATGTATGACATACTCTTCCAGCTGAATATCAATAGGAAAAAACAAATCTGATCTTAGATTTCCTAACATCTCCAAGGTAGAATCACATTCAAATTCAATGAAATTACAAGATCTTAGATAAAAATTATTAGGAACGTCTCACTCTTTTTAACTGTTATTTGTATAGTCTGTCTTTTTCATGTCTATTTTGACTTTCTAAATCCTCTTACAGAGATTTTAAATTATCTTTTCTTGACTTGTTCAGTGAAAACACTAAAATCTACAGAGAAAATTTGTTGCATTTATAACCATCTCCTTTTCCCTGTCAATTTTTTTCTTTTTCTCCTACGACTTCTTTTTTTCACAATCTACTATGCCAGAAATTCTGACAGCTGAAGTATGTGATTAGTACCATATTGTATCTCAACATATAGACATAAATTTAGCCACAGTGGTTCTAGTTGAAGTTTTTATTTGTCAAAATATTTTAGTCTTAAATGAAAGCTACCCACACATGCTTTTACAAAAATAGTTTTTGCACAAAAAGATTTTCGGTATCCCTCCATCTTAGTAATTTGAATAAGATCACCTAAAAGCAACTGAAAACAACAGACTTCATTTCATTCTCTGTACTTTGGGTTTGGATATATACACAGTAAAGTTTTTCATGCCCACAAGTATTTAAGCTGTAATGGGCAGTCATCTTTCTTACCTCCTGGAAAACACTGCCTTCTAACTTTACTGCCTCCACTTCCTTACTCAAGCGTGGCTCACACTCCACCACCTCATGCGGATATTATCTTAAACTGTTTTTTTAAAATTGAACATTTTATTATTTATTAATTTTAGAGAGAGGGAGGAAGGAAGGGAGAAACATCAATATGTTGTTGAACTTATTTATTCATTCATTGTTGATTCTAGGAGTATTAGGATAATGCTCTAATGAACTGAGCTCCTGGGAAGGGCTCTCTTAAATGCTTTTTAACCCTTGTGACATTCCTCAGCATTGTTTGAGAGATGGGGAAAGATACAGTAGTTCAAATTCTGATACAGGTAACAAAGATGGAGAATTCTAGAAAATTGGAATTTTGTCTCTAATTTTTTTAACTATCCTTATATTAACCCCTTTACCTATGTTCTACAAAGGTAGATTGTTGCCCTTTTTAAGGGAAAGTGCTACCAGGATAACAGCAAAACCAGAATTTCTAAGTTTAATTTGCTGTAGAAAGAATGTTTTATAAAACTTATTGACCTCTAAATGGCTTGTTTCTAGTCCAAGCACAAATTTATAAATGTCAATTTAATGTTGGAAGGTAATGCATTTTGAAAGTTTCTATATGAATATTAAGAAAATAGTGCCTTAAAACTATGCTTAAACACCATGAATTGCTTGAAGTAAGATCTAGGTTCTGTATTTCTTTATCTCTTATGCCTACTACACAGCTAAGCACATGTTAGATGGAGAGCAGAATGACAGCTAGTGGGGCAGGGGGAGTCTAGCGGGTGGAGGGACTGAGTAGGAAGGAAAAAGGACTCATGAACATGGACAACAGTGTGGTGAGTGCTGGGGGTAAGGTGTTATAAGAGGACTAACGGGTAATGAAAAAAATACCATAAAGATTAAATAAAATACAATAAATAAATAAATAAAAAGCATTTCAATTGAATTTGAAGTGGAAAACTTAGGCAAATGACTGCATAATCAATGAAAGGCAGATATTATTTTTTTACTTTGAAACCCACCAATTGCCTTTTCATTCATTGTTCCAGGGTAGATTTTATTTAAGAGAATAAAATTACATTGGATGATATATCTACCACAAAAAAAATTCCTCAATTAAGCAACAGAGGAAGTTTGTTCTACAGTAATCAAACTAGGTTCCCTGTGGTCCAGTGCTAAGTACAGTGGAGAGAGACAATGCTGAAACTCCCCGTGCTAGGCTGAGATAGCAGCATTGTACCTTTAATCTTCCTTCTCTAGATAGCTCCAAATTACAGGAGAAAAATAATGCAGTGAAGAATATTTATGATTTCCCAATTCATCAAGAAATTCAAGATTGCCTGGCTTGCTTTCCATTTCTGCACAATGATTACTTCAAGCCTTCTGCATTCTCCTTAAATCCTGACCCTTCTCTATTTCTGGAATTTCAGGGGATATCTTCTCTCTCCTTTTGCTGATAATTAGAATCATCATAAAAGAGAAACTCTCATCACCAAAGAAAATACCTCCTCACACTGGCACCTAGATTCACCTCTTTCTCTGCTTTGATAATGGAGGATACATCCCTCCTTCTAAAAATGGCTTTACCTACTACCTCATAACTCTATGAAGTTATCTGCCCTGACTTCTATGTTGATTATGTCCCTCTACTAAATCCTACCTTGTAGTACTTAAACATGTTTTCATCATTCCCTTAAAAATGAAATAAACGGATAATCAGTCCTTGTACTCCACATTCTCCTCTATCTACCACCATATGGAGAGATGCAGTTTTATTGAAATGAAAGCATATTTCAATAAAACTAATGCTCTTTGTGACTCAGAGACATTTTTCATTCTTCATTTCATAGAAATTAAGACTATCCAACATAATTGGCCTCTTTATCCTTTTAAAAACATGTTTTCTTTGGGCTCTATGACATCAGATTGTCATTGGTTTTCCTCTACTTTCCTATGACCAGCCCATCTCAATTTTCTTTGAGAACTCATTCTTCTCAACTCACTCTTTAAATGCAGATTCTCCAGAGCACTTCTCACTTATACTCCATTCCTGGCCTTCCTATCCATTCCTATAGCTTCAATTGTGTTTTATATAATAACATCCCAAATTGTTCAACTCAGACATCCCTTCTAAGCCTCAGATTGTCTATCCCCCTGCTTAACTGAAGTCTCTACTTGGATATATCACAGGTACCTGAACTTCACTACACCCAAACTGAACTTATGATTTTCATCCCCAAACTTGCTTCTCATCAAATATATTTTGTGTAACTGAACACTATATCCTTTATCTTATTGGGAAATAATAGGGCAGTTAGAGATAGAAAGCATTCTTAGTGAAAAAATCATTTTCCCAATAGACAAAATATATATATATCTGATTATAATAAAAGACAGCACAGTTATGAAGTATGGAATACCTTCTTTCAGAGACTGTCAAACACAGATAGATAGAGAGAGAGAACCCAAAACACACACACACACACACACACACACACACACACACACACACACAAAGAACTTCTAAATTTCAAATAAGTTTCTAACTTCAGGCTCTAGTAAGGGTCAAGAAATGATGTAACTAGCCTACCTTTCCCAAACACTGTGTAGGACATCATATACCTACCCTTAGGGGTGACCAACAAGACCACATTCCTGCATCTGCATAAAGAACATATTGACTCCCCTCTCTGAGGTATCAGCACTTTTTAAGCCCTACTCACTTCTGAAGTCCCAGTGCCTTTTAATGCCGCATCCTCTAGCATGGCTGAGTCGCTCCTTGTTTCACATGTTTCTGTTGCTATAGGAAGTACGGAAGAATATGTATAGCACAAAGTAGGAGGGCATGGGGGAAGATTTCATCAACTTGTTTATACTCGGGGAGGGAAATACACAGATTTTCATACATGTCCTATTGTTAAGGTTATGATTGTATTGACTTATCTCTTTATTGAGAAAAAGTTTCAATGTTATGTTATATAATTACTCTATTTTTCTTAATTTGAGAAGCATGAGACACAAAAAGGAAGAGTGGTGAAGGCAAATTCATTGCTGTAGAAACATTTTCTTAGCAAATAAAGTCACCATTCACATACTTGCTCCTGCCAGAAATGTGGGAAATCTCACATCTCTTTCTACTTGACTCATTACATCTAATCAATCAAGCCCTGACTAACAGCTACATATTTGCACAATTCATATATTTTCACCATTTCTACAATTACTCACCTGGAATATCGCACTGGCCTCCCACAAGGCATTTTCATGACCAGTCTTGTATTCTTGCAAACCATTGACATATTGCAACCAGAATGATAAACTAAATCATTTCTTCCTCTTTATCCTCTTGGAAATCATCCAGTACCAATCAGTGGAATGCTAGCAAATGTGATGCATGCAGAGGCTTAAAATACACTTAAACATCAGAACTTCTGCTTTTAGGTGCTTTTGGAACCCAGTCACCATGTGAATAAACACAGGCTAGCCTGCCAGTGGATAGAGACCCAAGGCTCCATCATTTCCATTGACACTCCAACCTCCAAATGGGTGAGTGAGGCCATCTAGGACCAAACAGTCACCAGCTGACTACCACCATGTGGAGAAACCCAGGCAAAACCAACAGAACTGCGCAGCTGAGCCTATCCCAACTGTCAACCTACAGAATCTTGAGCGATAAATGACCATTATTTTATCCGTTGATTTGAAGGATGGCTTGTTACACAGCAAAGGCTAACTCATACAAATGAAAACTGTTACAGAAAGAAATTTGTCCATATCTATCAAAAATAAAAATTCATACTCACTTTGATCCAGCAGTACTATTCATTAAAAATTATTTTATAGATACACCCAATACAAGTTAGCTATACCCACACAGGTACAAGGATATTATTACCACAATGTTTGTAATAGCTAAATATTGAAAATAATCTATAAGTTCATTAATAAGGAATAATCAAAGATAATATATCTTGTTTACACAATGGTATTTTATGAAATCATTAAAAAGAATGGGGTAACTCAATAAATGGATATAGAACAATATCTAAAATATATTCTTAAATGAAAGAAAGCAAGGAGTAGAATAGTATGTTAGATTGTTTAAAACAAAAGTGTGTTGTGGAATATTCGTGTACTTCTAAACATTTTCATAAGAATTGCTTATCTGGAGAACTGAAATGACTATCCTGGGGGACAGTTTTTGGAGAGTGGCATACTTTTTCATCACATGCTCCATTTATATTTTGAATTTTGCACCTTGTATGTAAATTAACTGACCCTAAAATTAATCAATCCATTTTTAAAAATCAGGATATCTTTCCATTGCTCTTGGGATAAAATCTAAAATGTTATCATCACCTGGCTTGGTGAGGCTGTCAATCGCTCGAGTCTCTTTATTTGCTGAAAACCTCTCGCTAGCCCGGAATAACTGTCTGACTCTCACTCCCAAGGCAGCATTTGCTATCAAGAAGGCTCAACAACCAGATTATAGGAAGCCAATTTTGTTTACTGACTTGACTGGTGAGAAAAATTTGTTTTCTCTCTAACCGGAGGAAAAGACCAAACAGGGCATGCATGGGGAGGAGTGTATGTAGGCAGGAATGTCTGTATATGCTGATCATGTAGCTTATTGTCACCAGCTGAGAGTGGTCTCAGTGGATAACTGATCCTGTCACCTAATTACTGTCAGAAAGTATGGCTTAATAACACCAACTCAAAAGCTTTAACAATCATTTGGCAGACTTCCAAAGCTTAATTGGCTTATCATTAACAACTTCATATCATAGGTCAATTCATTAGTTACCTAGGGGTATATTTTTGTAACCAATTTATCTTGTAGGGGTACCAGGAAAAGTCTGATTAATAAGCATTCTATTGTTGCCTGATTGATATGT
Source organism: Carollia perspicillata (assembly GCA_004027735.1). Lineage (NCBI taxonomy): Eukaryota > Metazoa > Chordata > Mammalia > Chiroptera > Phyllostomidae > Carollia > Carollia perspicillata. The sequence continues at coordinate 8,182 of PVKM010036334.1, forward strand.
TTATGATGACCATGAACAATTGGGAACACCTGCTCTGGAGAAATCCAGACTCAAATTATTATGACCACATTATATAGTTCTGAGAACTTGAGTGCCCTTTTATTAATTTGATGGAATGGGCTTGACACTAAATTGCTTTGGAATCATATGGCTTGTCGAATATTCTACCTAAATTCAGAGAGCATCAGAAGTGAGGAACGGCCCTGACCTTAATTGAATTTCTGCCTTACAAAATTTCCCAGAGAAGATATTTTCAAATCATCTGATGTTCCATTCTTTACGATTGTGGGAATGAGAAGTAAAACTCAAAGAGGATTTCAGTTATCTTTTTTCTAGATATTTCAAATCATATACCCTGCTTCCCATTGCCCTAGAATAAAATCCACATGTCTTACCATAAATTCGTGTGCCTTTCTCTCTCTCACTGACGGTCCACCAGCACCAGCTTTCTTATTATCTCTCCAGTTCACCAAGATTATTTTTTCCCCACTCTGGGACCTGGCAACTACTGTTCTCTAAGCCTGTAATAGCTTTCCTCCTAACTTTGTCAAGACTGGGGTCTTCTCGTCATTTAAATGTGCCTTAATTATCATCTTTTCAAGAGGCCTTCCTCAGTCCCTTAGTTAACCCTCACTAAACCCTGTTCTATCGTTTTCATAACTTTTATCACTATTAAAATGTGGTTATGGATTTGTATATCACCTATTTTCCAAGTAGTATGTCATCTGTGAGACTCATTTACCAGTCTATCTCTAGTGTCTAGAACAGTGTCCAGCATATAGAGAGCACTCAATAAATATTTTCAATGTTTCTTAAATAAATAAATAAAACTAGGTCATCGGAGTAATGACCTACATTGAGGGTCAGCATCTATTAAAAACTAGCTTTTACATTATAATAAAATTTTTAGGATTTAATCTACTAGATCCCTCAGTATTCCTCTAAAAGAATTATAGGGGATATTTATCTTGCATATTGATATACAAGAGCAGCTAGGAATTTTTGTGCTTTGACCTGGGATCATACATCTCTTACATTCTATCTTTTTTCTATTCCTGGCTGACCAAAAAAACCCAAGACAAAACAAACAAATTTAAAAAAAAAAAAAAAAAACATAGAACCAAATCTGAGACCCAGCTGCAAAAGCCAGACAGAAATTTATGGAGCACATTTGGAGTTCAGAACTAACCCCTAGAGTTATTGCCTAGTATCATTTTCATCCATCTCTTTATTTCATTTTATCCTAACATATTGCACTGTGGGCATTACTGTAAGTTGTCTCAAATCCTATTTGGAATGAGACAAATTGAATTAAAAAAGAATAAATATATAAACTATACATGGCCATCAAGATCTGTAGACAGATGAGCTCAGGATCCCCTTCTCTGTTTTTCCTCACAAATCTTTAGCTCTTCAAGTCCATCGGTTGCAATTCAGCATTCAATCAAATGCTCTCTTATATAGTATGCTCTGGTTTTTCATACTATAGAGTCCATAAGATTTTTAAGTGCCTTTGTGTGTATGTATGTTCTCCACAGTACCTAGAATAGTACCTGTCACATAATAGGTACTCAATAGACCTTTAGTAAATTAATGAATGAGCAAACTGCTCAATGAAGGGGTAGTTCTGTTTTAAAAATCTCTAAGAAACAAATCTGTTCAGGCTTCCTAATATTCTGGAATCACACCTATAAAAGCAATAGGAAATTACGGATTTTTTTAATCTAATAGGTTTACTACAAGAACAAAGAAATATCGATGATGTTCAACTATATAAATATTAGAGACAGTTTATGCCAAGCTTTCAGGACACAGAATTTTACTAGACACAGATCCATCAACTATGCAATGCCTTTGTATTGATTCTAAAGTGCTTTTTGGATGAACTTGGAAAGCCATTTGCTGAGTGTGAGATTTTATAGGCTTGGGGTTGTCGATAACTGTGCTTTGCTGTAATTAATAACTATATGTTCTTGCACCTGTGGGGAAGATGAAGCATCTTTCTAATTTCATGTTCAGCAATAAACATGAGCAACTGTCTGCATGATTCCTTTTTTGATTCCAGCTGCCAACAGCTTGGAATGCTTTGAGTCCAGCTAACTCTGCGTTCCCTCATTAGCTGGTGTCCCCATTTATTTTTCTGCCTAAATGGGTATAGAAGTCATTTTGTTTAGCTCATTCGGATCTGTTGAGAAAGATACCAGCATATCAACACCTGTCACTTTTCAGTAAATCCTAAGAGGAACTGGGGCTTTATAGCAAATTTGCCTTGGCAGGAAACAAAATGCTTGAGGATTGCAATAAATGACTGAATTCTATGAAACCGCTATCTCCTCCCTTAAAGGGGGGAGTAAGCATCAGTCTATTGTGGATGTAATTAATCCAAATCACTTATAAGACAATAAAATTTAATTATGGGTTCTTAGAAATTAAGAACCCACCAATTATAGTTAAGAGGATTTTTCTGGACTATAGCTAGTGAGTTAAATTTGTGGATGCTATTTTTCCAACAGGTAATTTTTTTAAATATCATTTTTTTTTAGTTAAGTAGCTTTGGTATAGCATTGCTTTGTAGTGGTACATCAAATGCACCCATTGACTTCAGTTTAGTTCCATATTTCAGAAACAATTAATTAACAACCAAATTCTTGGATGTATCCTGATATAATTGGCATTCTCTGTACCTTAGAGACCTTCTATCTTTATTGTCTGTTTAAAAAAGTATTTCCCTCTATCTTTGAACAGCTGAATATTTGTCTCTACATTGATTTTTTTGTTCCTCTATGCTTGGCATGAAAACAAGACAAAAGATTTCAAAATTTATTCTGATTTTGTCAGATTCTATAGTGGAGCAACTGTTGTTTGTAAGTGATAATGTCATCCCCTGGAAGTGTATTAACAAGGATCTCATGGATCTGCTGACCTTTCTATCCACACAGGATTAAGCTATGCCCCCAAATCAGCAGCTTATTGCTAAAAATTATAAGAACTAACATTTATTACATTTTTGCTATGTGCCAAGTACTTTTCTATTGAAGCCAACGTGGATTCCCTTACTTACTTACACTACAATTCGTAAACTTGGTACTATTACAGCCCCTCTTTACCAGTGAGGAAATTAAAGCACAAGGAGTCAAGTTCTAGCTACACAACCGTCTCTTTTGTAATCCCCATTCAGATAGCTCTTCCCAGCAAAGATCTTTTTGCTCTTGAATCAGGCAAAATTACTATGATTACAGATCGTGACCCCAGTTGACTTTAAAGTACCTCCTAGCCTTCAACAGTAAAACGTTATTTTTGTGCTATGGGAAACTCAGGTATGTCTTCAAAGAAGAAAATATTGTTCAAGTACTGCTGATGAGATTGGCAGTGTGGATGGTGTTTGCCAATGTGATGGCAACAGTGCACAGAAATCTTCAGACTTTTGGATTAATTCAAATGATTCCCAAGTTATAATTAAAGCCAGGGACATGATTAATTAAATAGGCCCACAAAATCTCTGCTGCCCCTCTGAGTCAGAGGTGGAGCTTAACACTTCTTGCATTCAAGCTGAGGTGGTCTTAGTGATTTTTTTGACCAATTTCAATGCAGAGGAAGTGACACTCTTGGAATCCCAAGGATAGATCATAAGTAGACTTGAAGTTTCCACTTAGGCCTTTCAAAACGCTTACTCTGGAGGCAGCCAACAACCATTTAAGAAGTTTAACTATCTGAGACTACCATGTTGGACAGGCCAAATGTAGACACTCTGGTCAGAGTCTTGGCTGGGTTCATTCTTCCACTCATCCTTCCCAAGGCACTGCCCAGGGGAGTAAAGTCATCTGGGACCTTTGAAAGCCAGTCCAGCTACCAGCTGAGTACCCAGAACGACCTCAGCCAATGTCACAAAACCAGAAGAATAATACAGCCAAGTCTGGTTCAAATTTTTAACCCATAAATTATGAGATATAATAAAATAATTGTTCTAAGCCACTAAGTTTTGGGGTAAGTTTTTATGCAGCAGTGGATAATCACACAGAATATGACATATGGCTTTGTCAGAAGGGACTCAAATGTGGCATTCTGATTTTTTTATCACATAATCCTTAAGTCTCCAAGCCCCCAAAAAGTTATTTCACAGTTATAAGCATATTTTACTTACTACTGGGATCCAGCTAAATTAGCACTGACTCTCCCCTATAACCGGCCCCTCAGAGTGTGTCTCCAGTGCACTCAGGAATGCATCCATACAAGCTGGCTGCTGTCTGGACAGACTTCTTTGTTGTCTGGGTCCACAGAAAAGCCACCAGCTTGCAGGGCTTATGACTATATCACATGCAACATGTTATATCTCAAGGATCCAAATTCAATTCATGTGACCAAATAAGTATTCAGACAACATCCAACTCTTCCTTTATCTGCTTGACCACTCCTTCTGCCCTCCCCTTGCAACCCCTTAGATATCCCCCTTTCTCTCTGGTTGGTTGTCTCCTCTGCAGCTCCATCTCCTTCTGAGACCCCCTGCTTCTCTTACACCTCCTCCCTTTACCTCTGTGTGATCCTAGGCAGTCACTTTTCCTCTCTCCACATCTGTAAATGAGGTAATGTGGAGCATCTGTAATGCTCCACATCTGTTGTGAACATTAAAATTAAATCACATAGCTCAAATGCCAGCATAGCACAGGATACAAAGTGCTCAAAATAGGTGCATCGTTATTAACAACATTACTATTATCTGTCAGCCTAAAATGATAGTGGCCCTGTTAGTCAACTCATGGCAATAAATACCTGTCTGACTACCAACTACAACATGCCATCACTCCTTCCCATAAAACCCTAAAAACCCAAGTTACATTTGGGCTCCACCCTGACCACAGCCTTCATCTCCGAGCACCCGCATGGCCCAGCACATCGCAGCATGTCACCTCGTCCGGCCCTGTCACACAGAGACACTGTCTGCCAAACCGTCACTGGGTCCATTCCAGGAATTCTAATGTGTTCAACTGAATTATCCTTTCTATTTTTACAGGTTTTCTTTTTCAGTATAATTACATTATTTCCGATGGACATATCAAAGTTTAAATTGGGGTTAATCTGATCTCACAGAGTATTAAAATTTGCTGTCTTTGTCCAAGTAATAGAACATGGTGCTGAAATACATTTTTTATACATTGACCAAGGGAAAGAAGAGTTTTCAATTTTGTCTTCCTAAAATATATTTTATTCATGGATCTTTAAACATTTTAATAGTGTGCAATTTTACTTTTACATTGCTCAGAGGTCAGTGATAACTATTAGAAGGTCCCTTTTTTAGGATGTTTTTCCCCCAGAATATAATAGACATTCAGTAAGATATGTATTTAATGATAACTGATATATTCCCAATCTTTCAAAATGAAAACACAGCTGCCTCCTCGACATCTCTATGTGCATGTTTCATAACAACGAACAACAACAACAATGGCTAATGCTTAGCCCTTCCTCTGTCCCCAACACTATTCCAAGTGCACAACTTACATTTTCTCAATCTAACCTTCACAACAACCCAGAAGTAGGTAATGTGATTCCCATTTTGCAGAGAAAACACCAATATGGAACATTTAAATAACCTGCTCAAAATCACATAGCTACTGAGTGTCAGAACCTGGATTCAAACCGAAGAAGACTGGCTCCACTAACTATAAATCATTTCCATGCTGCCTCTCATGGACACCTGGAACTCATTGCCTAAAACAAAACGTACCATTTTCGGTCATAAACCTGCTCTAATTCCTGGGTTATCTAGCACCAAGAAACATCGGGTGATGTCTCACCTATTTGCCCAGGCTCCTAGAATGTGGAGCTCTGAATCTGAGTATCCCTCTCACTCATCCAAATACATCACGAGATTATCCCCCTTTCTCTACTGGATCATTGTCATATTGTAATACCGCCTAACTAGTTTTTCTGCCTCTATTTCTGGTTTATTCAACCCATCCATTCTGAGGTCAAAGCAAGTTTTCCCAAAGTGCAAGTCCAATCATACCACCTTCTACCTTAGAACATTTCAACAGCTTCCTGGTATCATCAAAAAAAAAAAAGTGTTCACACTCCTTTAGCACAGCTTACAGGGCTCTTTTGATTTAGTGTGTTTCCCTAGCCTCACCAACAACCCTGCATGCTCGATGCTCCAGTCACACTCAGCTTCCTTCCCTTCCTCAAATGGAGTTTGTTTTCCTTGCCTTGGGGTCTCCACGCAGATTGTTTCCACTTGGTACACACTGCAGAACACACCACACCTACTTCACCTGGAAAACTTTTACTTATCCTTCGGGTTTCAGCTTAGACGTTACTTCCTGATGGAAACCTGCCCTCATCTTCCCCGGGCAGGTGTTCATATAGCTCCTAAACATCCTTCACTACATTAATCAAGCTCTGTTATCACAATTTTTGTAAGACACTCTCTGCTTTTCCAACTAAGTTGTAAGTTTCATGAGCACTAAAGTGCTCTATTTTATTTAAAGTAGCTACTCAATAAATATTTGTAACATTAGTGAATAAATTTAAGGCACAAAGGGGTTAAAGGAAAGTGATGCAGAGATACTATATACAAAAACTACACACTCTTAAATTGTCTACAAGGGGAGGGACCCCAAAAAACCCAGAATTCATTTATAGAAACATGTGTGTATTCTTATATGTTTAAA
>PVKM010036335.1:0-14831 GCA_004027735.1 Carollia perspicillata
TAGCATTGAGCTTTATTATGTTTTTTAAGATTTTATTTATTTATCTTTAGAGGGGAAGGGGAGGAGAGAAATATCAATGTATGGTTGCCTCTCGTGCGTCCCCCGCTGGGAACTGGCCTGCAACCCAGGCATGTGCCCTGACTGGGAATCGAAACACAATCCTTTGGTTCACAGGCCCGCGCTCAATCCACTGAGCTATGCCAGGCGGCATCTTTAGCATTGAGCTTTAAATTGGCTAGGAAAGGAAAAGTCCAATGGGTTCAGATGGATTAGAAAAATCTGTAGACTTCAAGTTTCAAAGATGTCAAAGAATTTTATTTTATGTTTTTCTGTTTTTATTTTTATTTCATCTTTATTGTACTTTTTTCCACTACCATTGAGTCCTCTTATACCCCCTACCCCCAGCATCCACGCCCTAACTCCCCCCACAACTAGCTGTCATCCTGCTCTCCATCTGCGAGTCTGTCCCTGTTTTCTTTGTTAGTTCAGTTTGTTCATTAGATTCCACATATGATTGAAATCGTATGGTACTTGTCTTTCTCCAGCTGGCTTACTTCACTTAGAATAATGTTCTCCGGGTCCATCCACACTGTCAAAAAGGGTAAAATTTTCTTCTTTTTTATAGCCAAGTAGTATTCCATTGTGTAAATTTCCCATACTTGTTTTATCCACTCATCTATTGATGGACACTTGGGCTGCTTCCATATCTTGGGGATTATAAATAATGCTGCAATGAACATAGGGGTGCTTGTGTTCTTTTAAATTAGTGTTTTGAGTTCCTTCAGATACATTCCCAGAAGTGGGATCACTGAGTCAAAAGGCAAATCCATTTTTAATTTTGTGAGGTATTTCCATACTGCTTTCCACAGTGGCTGCACCAATCTGTATTCTCACTAACATTGCAAAAGGGTTCTCTTTTCTCCACATTCTCACTAGCGCTTGTTATTTGTTGATTTATTGATGATAGCCATTCTCACAGGTGTGAAATGGCTATCTCACAGTGGTATCTCCTTGTGGTTTTAATTTGCATTTCTCTCATGATTAGTGATATTGAGCATCTTTTCATTGGTCTATTAGCCGTCTGTTATGCCCTCTTTGAAGAAATGTCTATTCAGGTCCTTTGCCCATTTTTTAAATCCTGTTGTTTGGGTTTTTTTTTTTGGTGTTGAGTTTTGTAAGTACTTTATAAATTTTGAATATTAATCCCTTATCAGATTTATCAGCAAATAAATTCTCCAATTCTGTGGGTTGTCTATTTATTTCATTGATGATTTCCTTTGTTTTGCAAAAACTTTTTAGTTTGATGTAGTCCCATTTGTTTATTTTTTCTTTTGTTTTTCTTGCCTGAGGAGATATATCCGATAAAAAATTGCTGTGAGCAATGTCCAATATTTTGCTGCCTACGTTTTCTCCTAGGATTTTTATGGTTTGGGGTTTAACATTTGAGTCTTTGATCCATTTTGAATTTATTCTTGTGTGTGGTATAAGAATATGGTCTAGTTTCATTTTTATGCATATATTTGTCCAATTTTTCCAACAATATTTACTAAATAAACTATCTTTAGCCACACTATCTTTAGCCATACTATCTTTAGTATGTACTTGCTCACTTTGTTGAATATTAATTGACTATAAAGGTGTGGGTTTATTTTTGGGTTCTCTATTCTGTCCCATTGATCTATGTGTCTGTTTTTATGCCAGTACTGTGCTGTTTTGATTAGTATGGCCTTATAGTATATTCTCATATTAGGTAGCATGATTCCTCCAAATTTGTTCTTTTTTCTCAGGATCTCTGTTCCTATGCAGGGCCTCTTGTGGTTCCATATAAATTTTTGAAATACTTGTTCTAGTTCTCTGAAATACATCATTGGAATCTTGATATGAATTGCAGTGAATCTATAGATTGCTTTGGGTAGTATGGACATTTTAAAGATGTTTATTCCTCCTGTCCATGAACATAGTATGTGCTTCTACTTATTAGTATCTTCTTCAATTTCTTCAGTGTCTCATAATTTAATGAGTGCAGGTCTTTTATATCCTTGATTAGGTTTATTTCTAGACATTATTTTCTTTCTGAAACAATTGTGAATGGGAATGTTTTCTTAATTTCCCTTTCCATTAGTTCATTATTGGCCTATAAAAATGCAACTGATTTCTGGATATTAATTTTGTATCCAGCTACTTTGCTGAATTCATTTATCAGTTCTAGTAGTTTCTTGGTGGAATGTTTTGAGTTCTTTATGTACAGTATCATATCATCTACAAATAAAAACAGTTTCACCTCCTGTCCAATTCAGATGCCTTTTATTTCTTCTCCTTGTCTGATTGCTGTGGCTAGGACTTCTAGTACTATGTCGAATAAGAGAAGTGAAAGCGGACATCCCTGCCTTGTTCTTTATCTTAGGGGGGACACTGGTAGTGTTTGCTCATTGAGTATGATGTTGGCAGTGAGTTTGTCGTATATGGCCTTTATTATGTTTAGGTGTGTTCCCCCTAATCCCACTTTGTTGAGAGTTTTTATCATAAATCAGTGCTGGATTTTATCTAATGCTTTTTCTGCATCTATTGATGTGGTCATGTGGTTTTTATTCTTCATTGTGTTTATGTGGTGAGTCACATTTATTGATTTGTGAATGTTGTACCAACCATGCATTTCTGGAGTAAATCCCACTTGATCATGGTATATGATCTTTTTGATGATCTGCTGTATTTGGTTCACTAATATTTTGTTGAGGATTTTAGTCTCTATGTTCTTCAAAGATGTTGGCCTATGATTTTTTTTGTAGTGTCTTCATCTGGTTTTATAATTAGGATAATTCTGGTTTCATAAAACGAGTTTGGAAGCCTCCCCTCCTAAAAGAGATCAAAGAATTTAACAACAGTCAGTAGCAGCAGTCGCCAAAGCCAGCTAGCATGGCAGGAGCTTGTGAGTACGGAGCTGCGTCCTTGAATTAGTGACTTTCAAAGTGGAGACAAAATACAGACTGCAACCATGGCAGCGGGTTCCTGAGGTGGAAAAATAAGTCAGGGCATTATTTGAAATGTAGTTAAATGATCCTGTCCACCAGCAGACAAAGACCTATATAATTTACTTGCAAATTTTTGTGCTGACTTAATTCTCCATTTTCAATCAAGAAACAAAAAGAACTTTCCCTGTTGATTTTAACATTCAACTAATTGCTGAATTGATGTTTTCTTGGAAAGATTCTCTGTGTTTTATTTTCTCAAATTGGGATGTTTCAATCCATCATATTCTTAGGCCAATAAAATACTGCAATTTAATTGACTCATAGAAAATCAAAGGTTGCTTTTTAAACTTTCATCCGAGCTGTTAGAAAACCCACCTAACAAAGATAAAAAGTGTTGTAATAAGGCAGCAACTTTCAAATAGGATTCATTGATTGCCTATTCCCCTACCAGGCCACACAATTGGGAACCTGTGAGCATCAGCCTTTGCTTACGGTGGCCCCACCCAACTGCCAGTAATCATGAAGGTCCAGGCCTGAACTATATTAGGAGTTCCCCTTGTATTACAGGGTCTAGGAATAGTCTATCTGCTTTCGTCGACTGTTTTCTGTGCAACACAATACTGATGCAGGAGATTCTTAGGTACTCACGGGAGCATGAAGCTCCAGCCTTCTCGCTTGGCCCCCTCTGCCTCATTGGCTTCTGCTATAGGTTCTGCCTACCCCAAAAATATCCCAATGGAACAAGAGTCAACCCTTAACGCTGACCTATTAGCTAGTTCCTGGCAGGCTCTTTCCCTCAAGGCCAGACTCTACTTCCTATATTTCTTCCATTGGTTTATCCAGAATAACTGATGACTCTAGCAACCACTAGGTTTCAAGATTCCCTTCCTGGGAAGCCCACCTCCAGAATTATTCCCCTTTAAATAAAACTCTTTGAATACTGAAGGCAGTGTAAATTGGATTCTGCCTTTGGACCTGGTGTGATGGGCTTCTGGGGCTTTCAGGAAGACTCTGTTCCTGGTGTCCAAGGTGGTTGGTCCCCTTGCTAATCCTAATGCTTCCCTAACATTCCTAATGCTTCTCTACTGGGAATTCCTAGTATGCTGTGTGATTGGGGGAGTGCATTCACAATTCTTAGTGGAGACAGATCCCCTAAGGTTTACATCAAGGCTTTTCTGGACTTCCTTTTATAGCGTGAGGTTGAAGATCATTGTTAATAAAGGGGATTATTGCCTCTTACCCAGTGTGGACAAACTATGTCCACTGTCAAGGTTCTAAGGATCATCACTGGCACAGCCCTTGATCTGGAAGTTGGTATTCTTCCCACTCAGGAAAGCAGATAAAACTGATGGGTTGAAAACATTGGTGATCATGAATAAGCACGTGTATGCTTGGGAGGCAGCTGATTTAGGCCTCTGTACCCTAACCCTAATGTTCCCTTGAGGTTCCTCTTTTAAGGTAACAAATTAATGTTGTCTACTTGGTCAGAGCTTAGGTTTTTAGACTTCAGGGGTCTCCAAGAAGTCCAAGGAGACAAACCCAACTGAGTTTCAAATTACCAGCAAAGATTTCCTAAGAAATGAAGGTTTAATCGAGGAGTTAGAGAATGAATGTGAGAGAGAGTCTTCTCTCCTGGTAGAAGGAACAGAATGTGAGAGCCTGGAGAAGAGAGATTGGCCATCTGTAACTTAAAAAGAGGCTACAGTTTGGAGAGGATTGTAAGTGGAGGAGCAAAGGGTAGTGAGAAAAGAGGATGAAAGGGTGGGCAAGGGTCTGCTCGTAACGGCTCTTCCACAGCGTGTTAGGAAGTCTAGGCTTTATCCTAATGCAGGATCCTGAGGAAGCTATCAGGGGACTTGCCTTTTGCGAGATTGTGCTCTATATCATGGGAAAGGGTTTGGAGTGGTGCCCAAAGTTGTTTCAAGTTTTTAGTGTAACTACTTCTTTCTGTATGTGTCTAGAGTGAGAGAAAATTTCCTTGTGATAGAATTAAGAAGACACCTCATTGCAAACAGAATATTGTGTCCCTACTGATTCTGCTGAAAAGGAAGCTGGTTAGCAGGTGGTTGATTATAATGTTGGGGAGAGGTGAAAATAGCCTAGACTATACTACTGACACTAGAAACTTAAGGCCGTGCACAGATGCAAGAGATATTTAGGAGGCAGAATGAGCATGACTCGATTACAGATTGGATGTGGAGGGTGAGAGAAGAATAAAGAGGTACTCTTCTGTTTCGTGCTGAGCAGTTGGATGGGCGGAGAGGTACCACTCACCACATCTGGAACAGTGAAGGGGAGCAGGTGGGGAAAATTATCATTTATTTGGGGGAGTGCCGGCTTTTGTGTGCTATGTGACATCACAGATGGAGGGGACATTGGACATAGAGAACTGGGATCAGGGCAGGTCTGGCTGGAAATGCAGATCTGGAGGTCATGGTCACTTGATGCATCTTTGAGGTCATGGGATAAAAACTCTTAAGGAGGGGACGCGAAGTAGGAAGCAAGAGGGGCTGCAGCAGCGCCCTGAGGACTGCTGGTCTGTCAGCTATGAGCAAAGACAGCAGAGCCTACAAATAAGGCAGACAAAGCCCACAAGAGAGTTTGAAGAAAAGCCAGGAACACTTAACCAGAACAGAGAGAGTTCAAGAAAGGAGGAGGGCCCCCTCTGCCCAGTCCTGACAAGATGGTGAGGACTGAGAAGGGCCTGGTGGGTTCAGTGACAACTTGTCATCAGTGTGCTTGGGCAGAACGGTATCGGGGAAGCTGTACTGCCGGGGTTTACAAAGCATCCTATTGAGGAGTGAAGGAGGGGAAGGAGAGCAGATTTCAGACTTCTTCTTTCTAGAAGTTTGGCTAGAAAGGACATGGAGGACTATGTAGTTAGTAATCACTGAAAGGCTGCATGAGCTTGAGGGAGGTGCTGTTTGTTTAAGACTGTTGGACTGTGTCAAACTGCAAAATTTCCTTAATATGACTTTGGCATTCCAAGGAAAACAAATATCAGCAGAATGGCTGTTAAGCCAAATAAATATATTCCACACATTTTTCAGCAATGACAGTTCTCATGATTAGGAAAAACAAACATGCAAATAATTGATGCACCATTTAGCATCTGATTTTAATAAGAAATTATCAAACCAAGCTGTATAGCTTTTAGCAACTGACTGGAATCCAAATTCTTTTGGGGTGATTGGAGCATTCAGTTTCTTTTAAAAAGAGGTTAAGCACGGACAGGCAAAGAATCTTCTTACCCACCATGACCCACAAAGGGAACAATTAGGGGTTAGACAGCAAGGTAAACTTAATGGCCCTGATTATTTTTAAAAAGTGTCTCTTATTAGATGGTACAGGCTAAAGACTACAGAAATTAGTACCTTCCTAGAGGTAGGGTTGTAAAGATGTAATTGTTTTCCGTCCAAGTGAACTTTTTCTCAGCACTTTGCTTATATGTCAAGACTATAAAGTCTTCAGTGACAGTCACCCTGCCTTTTCCCCTTTGTCTCCCAGCACTGAGCAGAGCACCTGACACTGTGGGCACCTGAGCGGGCTGGTCAGCCCACTGTATTTTTTTTCTGTTTACCGAGATCTGAGAGAGGAAAGGGCAGTTCACGACACAACGTCCCAGCCTTAGAAGAACTTGCCATAATTATTCATGATTATCATTCAGTTTATCAGAGTCATGCACAAGTCAGACTCAATGACAGTTTGCATTGCATCTCAGGTTATTTGGGCCACATCGTGGTTTGGGTTGTCTGTTACTGGGTAATACAGCACTCCAAAACTCAGTGGCTTAGAACAACAACAGCCCAGTCACATTATCTCTTGTGACTGGGCTCAGTCTTCTGCTGGCCTCTCTTGGTGTCTCCCAAGTGCCCACAGACATGTATCAGGGTCAGTCAGGGTCATTGGCAGTCACTGAAACTCAAGGAGACGTGGGGAGAAGGGACCCTGCTCCTCCTCCACATGTTCTCAGAGCCTTTTCACATGGCCTCTCCCCCTGTGCTCCCCGGCAGGGTAGCTCAGGGCCCACAGCAGCACCAAAGTAGCAACTGCTGGGCCTTTTTAAGGCTTAGTTCCAAAACTGGCCCAGTGTCCCATTCTCAGTATTCTGCTGGGTAAAACAGGTCACAGGAGCAGCCCAGATTCATGGTTGGAGCAGACAGACAAGGGTAGAATGTACTTCAACAGCTTTATATCGATGACAACAGCAGTGGTTGCTCTCATCTAGAGTTCTCCATGGATGTGAAATATGCATGACCCCTTCCATGCCTACTGACTTTAATTCCACAGCAGACCTACTGGTGTTATTAACTCCCTTTGACAGGTGAAGACACTGAGTCTTACAGAGGCTAAATAAATTCCAGTTAGAAGGCAGAGCTAGAATTTGCACTTAGTCTGGACTTGTATCACTTATGTTGCATTTTGGATCCCTGAGTGTGAAAACTCATAATTCGGATGTTTTAAAACATACAGTTCATATACACTTAACAGTGACATTATAAGATGCTTTCCTCTTCTGACATATCTGAATATAGCTAAAATATGAAGGAAGGGAAGCTCATCAATAAAAACAGACAGTGGAAATCATAATGCCTTTCTTCAATGCCCTTAATGCAGTGTTTAACATCTTCCTCATCTTTGTATCTCAGTGTCTAGTTCAATGCCATGTTCAAGGCAGATGCTGTTTAACGAGTGGCTAAGGAAAAGTAAATTAATACTGGCTTCAAACAGATACCATTCAAAGTCGTTGCATTTATGTTTTCTATGGAGTACAATCTCCTTTTTCTATATGACATCTAGGAATAAAATATGCTCAGACAGGTAAGCAGACAGTAATCACACAGGCCTCTCTGGTGGCTGCTAGAACTGGGGCTCAGTATTCGCAGAACTAATTCAATGAAAGGACACAAACCTCACAGCATTTATCACTAGGTGTGTGTTTGGCCACTGACTCCAAAGGGCAGCAGGAGCTCCGTACAGGGAAAGGTCAGGGCCAGATCGGGCAGCCCCGCTGCCAAGTTACCCAGGCTGGTTCCTCATACTCACTGCTGAGGTCCCTCATCTAAAGTAGGGATAACACTGGCACCTCCTAACGTGGTGAGGATTGAAGAACTTAATTCTGGAAAGCCCTCGGAATAGTACCTTGCAGAGAAGAAGTTCTATGTAAGTTTTAGCTAGCATGAGTTCTTTTTCTAGAAATTCATTAAAAAATAAACATCCAAGAATAAAGACTCCTTATTTCATAGTTTCAGTCTTTGAACGCACACGCACTGCAGGACAACCCTGAAGAGCGTCTCTTAGAGTTAGGAGGTGGTGTTTAGGTGCTGGGTACAGGAGCCTCGCTTTAGACACACTGTGCTACAATTCCAAGAAGATGGAGTTCATCCCGTGTCTTCCTAGTACTGACAAGTTAATTCACTGAGGTATTAATTTCCTTCTGTCCACGCATTTACAATTAAGTGAATGAACACAATGGCCTCCAAGGAAGTGCCTCATTCTGTTTCTCCGTTGCTGTGTTGTAGTAAAAAATAGGCACGATATATGAAGAGGTGTTCTTGGGGGAGGAGACAATGTGTGTGAAGTCTCTTTCAGAAAAAGTGGAGCTCTGTGGCAGGTGGGAACGCTAAAAAACAAAGAGACATCAACAGGATGGCCATATGCCTTATTTTCCAAACCTAGGCATCTTTGAGAGTAAAACGATGCCATTGCTACCTAGACCAGGACGGTAGGGGGGATGGTCACTCTACACAAAGCCACTGGGACAGAAACTGTAGCCCCTGAGGCTAGTTCTGTTTTACAAATAGAAAAGAAGTTAACTTCTGAGAGAAAGCAGAAGGAACCATGGGCACCAAGACTCAATGAAGTCATTAGAATGGCCTTCACCTGTCTACCGCCTTGGTTAAATTAATGAATGGTGGTCGAGTCCCTTAGAGTCTTTCCAGCATTGAATTTCTTTGATCCCAACCCTTGTGTGGTGTTTCTGCCTCCTCTTCCGCACTTCGGCTCGTGTCTTTGATTGGAAGTTCTGTCCCAGTGACAGTTCCCTCCACCGATAATTTATTCTCCCTTTCACACGCCTCTCACTCTCCAAAGGTCCTGACTGCCCCTGCCATGGGCTCCACGCCGGCAGGCCCAGAGGCCTGTCCCCACTCCCAGGACCTGCAGGAGGGCGCCACACCCCCTGCTGCTGCTCCTCCCGCCGCAGCAGGCCAGGAGAGTGTTCTGGACTCTCCTTAAGCACTTCTCTGTGTTCAACACACTCTTCGTTCTTTATTTCTCTTCCTCTGCTCTAGTTCCCCTCTTCTCCTCTCCCTCCCCTGTCCTTGGAGCGCTCGTTTATGCCAGCTAATGTGCTCATGTCTCCGAAGTTCTCTGAGTCCGCTGGTTCCGCCCGCATGGCATCCCCGGACTCACACCTCTGTTGGCCGGTCCGGCCTTGAGGCCAGCCCTCCACACAGCCTTGCCACTGTCACCCCACAGAAGGGTGTCGACGTCAGTGCCTCCTTTCTGCCCTGACAGCCTTGTCCTCCAGAAGTACCCTGACTCTCCGAAATGAATTATCCTTCACTCTGGGGGCACCTTTGAATCAAATCTCTATTTTACTTTCTGATCCAGTCCAGTTACCGATGTGTGCTTTCCTTTCTCCACTTTAACACAGATAGGCATCCAGGTCTCCCGTATTTCCCCAGCATTCTTTGACATTTTTAGTTAATAAACTTGGTAGTATCACATCAGCACTACTAACAGGTGTGTGCCCACTAGCCGACGAATACTGGAGTAGCCGCGATGTAGCTCTCCATGGTCCTGTGAAGCAGCTACTCATAGTTACTGTTTTATAGATGAGGATAACGAGGCTTGAGAAGGGTCGGTGACTTGCCCAGGAGCCCTTGGCTGGTGAACAGTGAAATCTGGGGTTTGGACGCAAGGCTCCCTGACTCCAGAGGCTTCTTGCTTTGCTTGGAAATATCCCTGTTACACATGACTTGAATCGAAGCACAAAGAGCGAAAAGGTTAAGATGTAGGTGTATCTAGGTAGATCAGTGTTAAACAGACTTAAATTCAGAAAGCTGATCTCATTAAGAAAACAGAAAGTAATACTGGAGATAAGACTTGGTTATGTCAGTGACTGATGCCAGCAGCCCCGAGGCAGAGAAAGATACCTAGAGGATGTGTATTCACTTGTTTCTTAAAAAAATGATTTCCTTTGCGTACTGGTTGGTTTATTTATTTGGTTGTTATTGGTGTCCTTGATACATTGCTGGAGATATAAGAATGACCTTAGGCAATGAATCACTTACGATTTTGGATTTGTTTGACTAAAACAAATAGTAAGGAACCTTAATATAGGGAAAGATAGACCATGAGGCCACACGTGAATCAAATAGTTTTCAAAGGTCGGTTTTAAAGGCTCTCCTTCCTCCTTTTCTCAGCACGGAGGGGAGTGGGGGTGGGGCAATGTGTGCCTATAAAATGTGAGAGGCATGCCTGGAATCGCATGGATGAAAGCACTGCGTACCGAGAACCTGCTCCGAGTGGCCGTCCGACCTGGAGAAGGAGGACGTGTGTGGTGACCTGTGGTGCCTCTGACGACTTGCCTGTTGAGTCACCATGAGTTATAATTAAGCAGTTCCTACAAAAAGTCTTTGTGGAGGAGAAGTCAGAGAGGAGAGCTAATGATGTTCAGATGCAGATATAATTTTGGCACAGAAGACTATTGTAACATTAGTCTATTTTTATCCCCAAATTAACCAAGTGTGAGTTTCTGAAGAGAATGACTGTCTCTTCTATGGCATAGCGACGTCTTTGTGTGCTCTGAAAAGCTGTTCCATTCCGATGGCTGGGCCTGACACTCCCTGATTTTCAGGGAGCTGTGAGATGCTCTGAAATCGTAGGAAGCTGCTTGCTACCCCTGCACGGTGTTGTCAAGGGCTCCTGTGAACAGGGTCTTCAAATGCTTCCCGGCGTGCAAGAAGGGGTGGCTTGATGCAGAACTTTGAGCATCGTGCTCATTACATTTCCAGATGTTTCTATGAAAACTACGCGAAGTAACCGTAACTGCCAACCCACAGCATCATTTTACAATAATATATTCCTGTGTTTAAAGAAGTTACACAATTTACCCATTTGCAGCACAATTTACCCATCGTAGCACAAAACCCTGTTTCAGGCATGGACAACTAGAAAGATGCGTTGTCAGAAAATTGGCCATTACAAGGAGGATCCTCCTCGAGTGCCTCGTGAATGACTGAACGTCACTTGATAGATCTGGGCTGGGCAGATGCTCACAGAGATACGCGCAGCGTTGGGCCTTCCCTGAGGGCCACAGTCACGTCGGTGTCTGGGGGTCCCGTAAAGACCAGTGAGCCGTGTGCGTTGGGTTCTAATCATACATGTGTAACTAAGTGTCTCAACAAGTCACTGAACCTGTTCATCACAAACTGCAACCGCTTCTGTTATTAAAAGAAAACTCGAGAGATGTTTTTGAAATAAAAATAATAGATTCCATTAAAGTTTGAAAATAAAACACCCTTTGTGACATGAATTACGATCATTTATGCATACTTCCATGTACTCTTTCATAATAACTTCAGGTAGTTGAATTCAAAGTATAAATATAATTATATCTCTCTCTCTTTTGATTTTTTTGCTTAGTGTTATGTTGTAGTGGAACTCTTACTCAGAGTCAGCCAAATCACCTTCCTGATGACTATAAAACATTCCCTCGGGCCCTGGCCAGGTGGCTCAGTTGGTTGGAGCGTCGTCCCATACACCAAAAAGTGGTGGGTTCAATTCCTGGTCATGGCGCATACCTAGGTTAAGAGTTTGATCCCAGTTGGTGCATGTGCGGCATGTCAGCCTATCAATGTTTCTCTCTCTCTCCCTCTCTCCCTCCTTTTCCCTCTCTCTAAAAATCAGTAAATATATCCTCAAATGAGGATTAAAAAAAAAACAAAAAAACATTCCCTTGGGTGCATGCTATTATCAATACCCCTGCCACAGATATCTGCGTGTACAGCTTGTTTTTCTTTTTGTACATCCTTCTTTAGGGTAGAGACCTGTTCTGGGGCACATTGGGTGTCAATATTTTTTTGCCCTGGCTTTCTAAAAAGGTTGTGGAGTGATGCGGCAAGTGGCGGCTTCACTCGGCAGGGCTGGAATATGGGGGTAGAGAGTGGAGTTAACTTACGTGTCAGTAAGAAACGGAGCAGGAGAGCAGGCTCTTTGCTACGCTGCTCCAACACTGGATACTTGGTTCCTCCGGGAAGTTGTGATCATTGGCCTCTGTTTGGACTCATTCCTTCCTTTGTAGTTTATTTTAAACTCTTGGTATGAATATTGCAATCCACTTACAGTCTAACATTTTTCCCCATCAGAATAAGTAAACTTTAGTGAGAATGTTAATAAGAGCCGGCTGGAACATATCTGGATACCATTACCAGTATAAACTACCAGAAACCATAAAAGACATATTATTTATAAGTGGTCTCTGATACAGGATTAACAAGACAAATAAAATACTCCAGGAAATAACAGCATGTTTCCTAATGGTCCTTTATTTAAGGTGAATTACATGACAATTGGAATTCCTTTAACCAGTCGCTCCATGAATCTTGACTGAAGAAGACTGGGCAACACAGCAGCAGGATGTTACTGGACCATTAATTCTGAGACAAGGGGAGCAACCGGAGAGGAGACTTAGAAGACACCAGGTCACAGGCCCCTTTTTGCCTTGTTAGGGATCCAGACTTTATCCTGTAGGCTCTGAGTCACTGTTGAAGATTTGATTCAGGGAAGTAGCACAGCTTATATTTTCAGTTCAACCTGTAGTGTCCAGGCATAGGATATAACTAGCAAATCAAGGAAAAATACAAATACCCCATACATATAAAAAGAGCTCACTCTTACTCATAATTAAACAAACACCAGTGGAAACTAATGAGATACTCGTTTTCATTTATTACTTTGGCAAAGATAAAAGAAATCGATAACTACACTGTGTCAGTTAGTAGAGTGGGACACGGCCACTGTCCTGTGGCGCTGGTGGACGGGTGCAGCAGAGCAAGCATTTTAGAGGACAGTTTGGCAAAAGTAACCAACATTTTAAACGCACTTACCTTGACCTTGAAGTTCATCACATCAAGCAAAGGATGGTCAGGCAAGGAAGAAGATTCCAGGGCCAAGAAAAGAAGATGCTGATTAAAAACAAATTTCAGGAAGGGCATGCCCAGCAGGAATTGTAATTCCCAGGAATTTTACCTACATGTGTGCTTGCAGAAGTATAGTGAGACGGGTGTGCAAGGGCGTTTGTTACAGATTATTTAGAATGTCAGAAAACTGGAAACAGACACATGCCATCAATGGGCCTGGTTACATAAGTCATGGTCTCTACACAATGGAGTGCCACTGAGCCGCAAAATGACCACCATGAGGTGGAGTTTCATGTTCAGATGTGAGAGAAATTTAACATGCACAGTTTAGTGGGAAAAAAAGGGGAGGTGCAGAGCACTGTGTGTGTTGATATAATTCGTGTCAATTTTATTCATTTGTTGCCTTCTACTTCCATCTTTTTTATTTTTTAATAAAATTCGTATGTATTTAAGGTATGCAATATGATGTATGTATAGTGATGTAATTGTTACATTCAATCTAATTAACATACTATCTCCTCACGTGGTCGCTGATTTTCGTGTGATGAGAACACCCGAAATCTACTCTCTCTTAGCAAATTTTCAGTACTCAGTACACTATTATTAACTAAGGGATAGAGTGTATAATGTTGGTTTCTGAATAAAATTTTGTCTAAAAATATGGAAGGGACATTTGAATGTAGAGGTTCCAGGGGCATAGAACTGGATACTGAGATTAGACAAGGGAGGAGGGTTTGGCATATCATCACATTTCTGTCTTTGCATTTGAAGACTTCCCATGGGTATGTGTTAATTTTATACAGAATACTTACAAAAGATACATTCTTACTGGGCTGTATGTCATCACATATCACCTTTGCCTAACTCAGTCTTAGTTCATCAACACGTATATTATGTGCCATTCACTCGTCCAAGCACTTTATATCTATTAGCTCACATTAATTATCACAAACCCATACAAGACAGTAACTACTTTTATTCTTATTTCACAAATGAGGGAATGGATGCACAGAGAGGTTAGCGTCTTACCCCAAGATCACACAGCTGTACAAAAGCATAGGTAGGATTTAAACTCTGGAAGTCTGGAACCCCAGCCCATGGTACTTTTGTTTAATATTTGGATTTGTCAACATGAAAACAGGAATCTGTTTTCCAGAATAAGGTCTCGATAACAACCAACCTGTATCCCATTACTTGTGGCCAATTTGAAGTTCTTTTTGTTCAGTCACTAAATAGTTTTATTTAATAAGAAGCCGAAGTTGTCCTGACCTGTATTCCAACAGACATCTCTTTTTCGGGTGCAGAATGTGTTCAGCCTTCATCTGCTCATAAAGGTGGGACTTGCTCCTTGAAGCCCCCCTTCCTCTTTTTCAACCCCGGTCTTACTTTCTGAAAGGGAAATCCACTGAGTTAGCCCTTCCAGGCATGCCGTGTGCCCCCACCAGTGTTTGGCCAGGACACATTCGCATCTGTCTTCTATAAGCTGCAGGTTCTAAGCCTGTGCCCTTTGATTATCCCATAGCAGAACGCGTTAGAGCTCAAGGTCATATGCCAAGGGGTCTTTCTGCTCTCTGACTCTCTTCATATTTTGCTTGGAAAACAAAATATACTATAAGTTAGCTAGAAATTAGGCCAGGGTTATTACATGAATACAGCTTAGAATCTCACTTTTTTGAGAATTTTGTCGTGGAAATAATAATAATATTTAATTGGC
>PVKM010036336.1:0-14853 GCA_004027735.1 Carollia perspicillata
GTTATATGTAGATATGATGATACTGTACTATTTATTTTTTTCTTTTTTAAATGGTAAGAATAGGGAACAAGTACTATTTGGATAAAGGTGTCATATGGTTAGAGCATACTTGACTTACATGAATTGTCTCCCTTGCCGGTTGAAGATTTCTAGCAGAGTTGTGTCTTAGAGGCAGATTTCAAATGGTGTTCTGAATTGCTGCTTTCATCATTTTAGTTCTTGTAATTTTTTATGGCTTGAGAATTGATCAAATTTATGAGACATGCTTACAACTTTTAAGCAAGCACCAAGTACTGGATTTGGATTAGCAGTGTTTATGCTTTATCTTTGGTATGCAGAAATACACTTTAAAGAACTACATTGAAAATTATGAAAGGGGTCTACATTGTGCTTTTGTGTTCCTATTTGTTTTGTTTTTAAACATTTTATTTATCTTTAGAGAGAGGGGAAGGGAGGGAGAAAGAGAGGGAGGGAAACATCAATGTGTGGTTGCCTCTCTTACGCCCCCAACTGAGGACCTGGCCTGCAACCCAGGCATGTGCCCTGACCTAGAATAAAACCAATGACCTTTCAGTTTGCTGGAAAATGCCCAACCTACTGAGCCACACCAGTCGGGGTGTGTGTTCCAATTTGTGCCCAGGAGAATGCTTTATGTGTACTAGGTGCTTAATAATGTGTGTTTACTAGTGGGAGTATAGGCAGTGGAGCATAGAGGTTAGGATTGTGGGTTTACTATAGATAGAACTGTATTTGTGTCCTTTATCACTTCTGATCTTGGGCTGCTTACTTGCTGTTACTATTATGTGTGTGAGTATGTGCACATGCATGAAAAAATAACATTTAAGCAACATTCTCTCATCTGTACATGTTTCCCTATTGCACATTTTTTCGTAATTATCCTTTAATTTAATGTATACTAACGTACTTCGATAATATCTATACCGGAACTTCATTATAATTGTTAGTCTTATTTATTTTTACTGTATAATATTGTGACATTTATTATGCATGTAATTGTTTTTCTTCTTTTGAATTACTTTAATATACATTTCAGTGATTTGGTTAACTGGGCAAAAGGAGTTGCATATTTTGATGTCATTTAATCTGTATTGTCATTAATGCTTTTCCAATGGATTAACTAGGATTTTAAAGTCTGTTACTGCTTTTCAGGGTGAATCAGTTGTCAGAGCTTTAGAGTTTTATAGAAACCATTTTGGTATAATTTATTCATTCAGCAAGTATTTCTTGACCTGGAGCCTAGCACTGGGAAAGCAAAGATATATGAGATACAGTCCCTGTCTTCTGGTGGCTTGATCACAGTCTAGTGAGGAAGACTGTAGTTTGTAACATGTAATGTGTACTTTTAAAAAACACTGTGCATCAGATGAAATAATATGAGTTGCCAGCTTCCAGCTTCTGATATGAAAAGAACTATAATATAGGTGTAGCATACAAATACTATATCAAGGTGTTATTCATTGGTCATTTGTTTGGTGGAAACAAACTTAAGCAAAACAGATTTATTATTATAAGGATATAGGGCTGCATATCCCTTAGAACCTAGGTAGACGTCAAGGGGACTGAACCACAGTAGCGCTGTTTTCTTGTGGATCATAGTGCAACCCTTTCTAGTCCTGTGAAGTAAAGTTCTCTGAGAAAGGAAAGTGTGAAGGGAGGAAATTGTATTTCTGTCACAGAACATAAATAAAGTATTCCCTAGAGAAAGGAATTAGGCAGTTTTCCTCCACTTTAACTATTAAATAGTGTCTTTGTTTCAGTTGGTATGTCTTGATTGTGAGTAAGCTTGATTTAATATTTATAACAGAAGTTCATTGCCAAATTTTTTCTTTTTCTTAGAAAAAAAGATTTTGTTTATTTTTAGAGATGGGGGGAAAGGAGGGAGAAAGAGAGGGAGGGAAACATTGATGGGTTGCCTCTTGTGTGTGCCCAGCCTGTCCCACCCTGGGACCGAACCCGCAGTCCAGGCGTGTACCCTGACTGAGAATCCAACCAGTGACTTTTCGCTTTGCAGGATGACGCCCGACCAACTGAGCTACACCAGTCAGGGCAGCCAAATTTTCTTGAAGTCTGTATCCTAGGGATTAGATTATATGATTGTAATGTCAATTGTTATGGTTGATGGAACGACTTTCTCCATTAGGTTTTTTCTTTTTATGTACGTATATTTTCCACT
Organism: Carollia perspicillata; assembly: GCA_004027735.1. Taxonomy (NCBI): domain Eukaryota; kingdom Metazoa; phylum Chordata; class Mammalia; order Chiroptera; family Phyllostomidae; genus Carollia; species Carollia perspicillata. The sequence goes on from PVKM010036336.1 coordinate 2,195, forward strand.
GCATAAAGGTTCATACTTTGACTGAATTAAATTAACCAGTTTTTCCTTGTGATATTTTAAGTATAGTTCTTTAAAAGTCATTACTCTCTAAAGTTTAAGTACTCTAATTTTAGTGTGATTCAATTTTATTTTTTAATTTTATATGGTGCTGTACTTTTCATTATTGAAACAAACACATATAGAAAACCACACAAATTGATGTTCAGTGAATTTGTATAAACTACCATCTGTATCACTGTTGCTAAGTGAAGCCATAGAACATGGCCATCACTTTAGAAGCCCTCTCCCTGCCCCCCTCAGTCCATCATTACCTTCTCCCTTCTCAAAGCAATCAGTATCCTGACTTAATTGTGCCTGTTCTTCAACTTTATAATCATGGGATCATACAGTATGTTTTGTTTCTAGCTGCTCCACTGTTTTTGAGATTCATCCATGTTAATTCCTTAACTATGGCTCATTTTTATTGTTTTATAATGTTACTTTCTATGCACATACCCCAGTTTATTTATAAAATCTGTTGATGGATGTTTGGATTGTTTCTGCTTCCTGACTGTTACTAGTAATGCTGTATAAACATGCTTATACCTCTGTGTTCATAAACTATCTGTTGAGTTTGTACCTAACAGTAAATTTGCTAGGTTATAGGGCATGGGAGTATTTGCCTTTAGTAGATACTGCCAATTTCCTAAAGTGGTTGTATTAGTTTACTTTCCCATGAACAGTGTATGAGAGTTCCCATTGTTCCGTATCCTTGCCAACAGTTGGAATTGTTAGTATTTATTTTTATTATTTTGATGGATGTGAGGTGGTGTTTGTTGTTTTAATTTTCATTTTCCTGAGTTAAGATGTTCACCATTTTTTCATACGTTATTGGCTTTTGGAGATCTGTTGTAAAGTGTTTGTTCAGATATTTTGGTCAGTTTTTCTTTGTATTTGTGTTTATAAAAAAATCACTTGAAGGAACTCTTTTTGTATTTTGCATAAGCACCCTTTATTTTTTTTTATTATAAACATTCCCCCCGTTCTGTGGCCTGCTTTTTCTTTCTCTTTATGGTATTTAAGAAGCACTCAAATAGTTTACTTCATACATTTTGATATGTTGCAGTTCATCTCAAGAGTTTTCTGATTTGTTTTTTAAATTTTCTTTTAATTTTTAAAGGGGGGGAGGGAGGGAGGAAGAGAGGGAGAGAAACATCAATGTGTGGTTGCCTCTTAGACATCCGCTTCTGGGTACTTGGCTTGCAACCCAGGCATGTGTCCTGACTGGGAATTGAGCAAGTGACCCTTTGGTTTGCAGACCAGCATTCAATCCACTGAGCCACACCAGCCAGGGCCTAATTTTTTCTTTTAAGATTTTATTTATTTATTTTTAGAGAGAGGGAAAAGGAAGGAGAAAGAGAGGGAGAGGCATATCAATGTGTGGTTGCCTTTTACACTACCCAGACTGGGGACACTGCCTGCAACCCAGGCATGTGCCTTGACTGGGAATCTAACCAGTGACCCTTTGGTTCGCAGGCCTGTGCTCAATCCACTGAGCTACACCAGCCTGGACCCTTTTGTTTTCCTTCTTTTTACCTCTTGGTGACTTAGGAATATGGTAATTTTTTACATGTTTGTGATTTTCCCACATTGCTTTCTGTAATTGATTTCTAATTTAATTCTATTATGGTCAGAGAATATTTGTATGCTTTCCGTCTGTTTCAATTTATTGATGCTTGTTTTATGGCCTAGCGTATGGTCTGCCCTGGAGAATGTTCCATGTATGCTTTAGAAGAATGTGTATTCTATTGTTGGATGGCATATTCTCTAGATATGTGAGGGTGGTTGGTGATGCAGGCTGTGAAAGAATTCACAAAGTGTAAAGTTTTAATTCACTCTCTAGCAAAGGAGAGGGGCGTGGTGTAGAGAGATACACCAGCATCCTGGGGTGGGGGATTTGAGCTTTTATTGAATTATAATTGGATTCAAAATGAGGGGGGTGCTGTTGTGAGGCCCCCGGGCTGTTGGGAGCATTGCAATAGGAGGCTGCTGTTTGTTCCAGTGTTATCTTCTGCCTGTGGCTGTAGGGAGCACTTAGTCATGTTCTGTTCTTGCTTTCCAGCAATTTCCAGTCCTGGGGAGAAGCTCAAAAGAGTAAAATGGCAGTCGTGTTTAAGAAGGTCATAGCCCTGCTCAGCAAATGGCCCTGGATTTGTCCTTTCATGTTAGGTCTAGTTGGTTTATAGTGTTAAGTTTTTTATTTTCTTGTTAGTTTTCTCTCTAGTTTTATTCATTTTTGAAAATGGAGTATTGCAGTCTTCCAACTATTGTTGACTTGTGTGTTTCTCCCTTTGATTCTGTCAGCTTTGCTTCATGTATTTCAAGGCTCTGTTATAAGGAGCATATATGTTTATAATTTTTATATCTTACTGATGGATTGGCCTTTTAATTGTTATAAAATATTTCTCTTCACCTGTGGAAGCTGTCTGATATTAGTATATCCACTCCAGTTCTTTTATGGTTGCTGTTTGTGTGGTGTCTTTTTTCCATCTGTTTACTTTCATCCAGTCTGTGTCTTAATGTGGTTGGATTGTGTTCTTTTTTTAAGGTAATTCTACAGCCTGTTCCTCTTGATTGTGTTGTTTAATCCATTGTATTGTTTAGTCCATTCACATTTAATGCTATTGATATTGTTGGATTTATGCCTGCCATTCATTTTCCTTTTTGTTTTTTATGTCTCATATTTTGTTGTTCTTCTGTACCTCCTTTACTGCTTCCTTTTGCATATGAATATTTTCTAGCGTAACATTTTAATTCCTTCAGTGATTTTTAAACTAATTTTTTCGTTATTTTCTTTTACTTACTTATTTATTTATTTTTAGAGGGGGGGAAGGGAAGGAGAAAGAGTGGGAGAGAAACATCAGTGTGTGGTTGCCTCTCATGTGTCCCCTACTGGGGACCTGGCCTGCAACCCAGGCATGTGCCCTGACTGGGAATTGAACCGGTGACCCTTTGCTTCACAGGCCTGTGCTCAATCCACTGAGCTATACCAGCCAGGGCATTGAGTTATTTTCTTAGTGAGTGCTCTAGGGCAATGATTTTCAACTGGTATGATGCAAGGATTTTTAAAACTTGCAGTACCTGAGTCAGGGTCATTGACCTCTTTTTTCATAGATTTACAATACAACAAAGCTGTCTTGTGTGTGTGAATCAAAATTATACCTATTATTTTTGTCAGATCAAAAAATACAGTTTTTTAGTGTGCTGCAGAATTTTAGTAATTAGTTTATGTGTACCATGTGGTGAATAAGTTTGAGAATTGATGCTCTAGGGTTTACATTATACAGTTTACTGGAATCTACATAGAAAATTTACTCTCATGTAGTCTTCTCCGTCGTCTTCTTTTGTTACACGTGTTGCTATATGTTACAAACCTCAAAGTACATTGTGAAAATTATTTATAATGTTGAGATGGGGAAGTAAAACATAGTATTTATAGTTTTTGTACTAACCTTATTTACGATTTCAGGTTATCTTCTCTTCCTCCTGTACATTTAATTTACCATTTGATATCATTTTCTTATTACAATCAGGTTTGGCAAGTTTGTCTCCACCTGTCTCCTTTGTGCTGTTATTGTCAAATATATTACATTTCAATACAATTATGTGCAATTGTTTTTAAAATCAGTTAAGAGAAGAAAGGAGAAGAAATAAACAATTATGCTGTCTTTACTGGCACTCATATTTTCTCATGTAGGTTCAGATTACTCTGTATCCAGAAGGACTAATTCTGGGTTTTCTGCCAGTTGTAATCTGCTGTTTAGCCCCTTTAGTGATTTTTTCGTTTCAATTATTATACATTTCAACCCCAGAATTTTCATTTGATTATTTTTTTAAAAAAATATTTATTTATTTTTAGAGAGAGGGGAAGAGAAGGAGAAAGAAAGTGGGGGAGAAACATCAGTGTGTGATTGCTCTCACACACCCCCTACTGGGGCTTGGCTTGCAACCCAGGCATGTGTCTTGACTGGGAATTGAACAGAACCCACAACCCTTTGGTTCATAGGCCCACCCTCAATCCACGGAGCTACACCAATCAGGGCTTTATTTGACTATTTTGTGTAATTCCTGTCTTTTTATCTCTATCCTCTACTTAATGAGACATTGCCTAAGTACCTTTCTTTAAATCTTGAAACATGGTTTCCTTTAGTTCTTTGAGCATATTTATAATAGCTGCTTTGAACTCTGTTGAATCCAACATCTAGGCCCTCTCAAAGCCATGTGCTCAGATTCCCTGACCACCAGAGATGACTGGGCTTGGCCCTTCCCTTTGTCTCTGTCTGTGATGTCCCCATTAAACTTTTGGTCACTTCTATTGTTGTCACACCCAGCTGTCAGCCTTCACTAATTGCTAGCTGATTGCTGTATTGTTTTCATCAACATCCTGGGGCATAAATTGCTCTACATTCTGGTTGTGTAAGTTCTGTCTCTGCAGAAGCTAAGTGTTTCCAGTCTTTTAGTAGTTTGTGCTTTCCCAAAGAGGGGTATTGCCTTTCTCTTTGCTTAGTTCTCTCTGTTAAACTCCTACCTGGTCTGTGCCTTGGCTTGTTGCTGCTCCTTTTGTGGAACTACCTACCAGCCTCATTTTAGGTGTTCACCCCCAAGATCTCCCTAGTTTTGGACAATACCCTTAGGAATGAACTTCCTGTTCCAAATAAAGTCAGTTCCCTTGTGTGTAGAGCAGAGCTTCCTGTTTGAACAGCTTTCCCTTTTCCCTGGAAGAACCTCTTCTTTGCTTCAGTGGAGTTAAGGGCAGAGGCAGGCTATCACTTGAAGTGATACCCCGCTCTTAGGAGTAGGGTTCTGCGTCAGGATGGTAACCTGTATTCTCAGCGTGCCCTTTCTGGTGAAGAGTCTCTGCCATGATTGTGCGTGAACAGTTGGGACCCAATGTTTTTAGTGTACTGCACCTGAAGTACAGCTGCCTTATACGTGGGGGCTGGTTGCAGGGAGGGACTCCCGGTCTCCTCATTCATGCCTTCCTGGCATGCAGTTTCTGCAACAGAGCAGGGGCTGGGGCTGGTGGTGAGAGATGCCAGCAGCCTTACCCTCTTGGCGTGCAGTTGTGGTCCTGTACAGGGTAGAAGGAGACCCTGTAGTGCCCGTCGGGCATAGGACTTCTGTCACCCTGAGTTGTGGGATGTGAATGGGAGTGGCTTATGGCTCAAATGTTACAGATGCTTGCTGTTCTCACCTCAGTTACTATGTTTTCTTGAATAAATGTTTTTCCATTTCATATATGCCCTTAGTGGTTGTTCGGGGTTTTTTTCACCAGTTAAATGGTGGTTCCGCTGGAGAGAGATGGTCCAATGCCATTATTGCCAAAGTCCCATTCCTGTATAATCTTCCAGAAACTTTCTAATTATCATGTTTTTTACATTTAGATTGATAATCCTCTTGAATTGGTTTTTGTCTTTGTGGTGTGAGGTAGGAGTACGTTTCATTTCCATGTGGGTCTCATGTCCCAGCAGCATTTACTGAAAAGAATTGTTGTTTATCACTGTTATGCAGTGGTTTCTTTGGCAGGAGGGGCGTAAATCAAGTATTTACCCAGAAACAGCTGTTTCTGGGCTCTGTATTCTGTATCATTTGTCTATTCTTGTATCAGTACCATACTTTAATTACTTAGCTTTATAATTAGCTTGATATCCAGTAAAATAAAACTTTCTGCTTTTTGATAGGTGGCCTTCTAAAGATGTGCTCTCAATATTTTTGTACCCTGATTATTCAGTTGAATAGTAATCTGGGTAGTGCTGTGACTTTACAGATGTAATTAATCATACTAATTAACAGATGTTAAAATAGTGAGATTATTGTGGATTATTTGGATGGGCTCAGTGTAATTACGAAAGCTCTTAAAAACAGAAGAGGCAGAGGAAGGAAGCAGGAGAAAGATGGGGTGCAGTGAGAGGTCAGAGGGGTTTGACATAAGTGTGATAGCACTTGACCTGCTGTTGCTGCCTTTGAGAGCAAGCTGTGTGTACATGTGACCCCCACCTGACAGATAGTGAGGAAGTGGGTGCCTCCGTCCTACAACTGCTTGGAACTGAATTTTGCCAACATCCTAAATGAACCTGGAAACTAGTAGATTGTCTCCCAGACTGTCAGGACAGCAGCACAGCCTGGCTGATACCTTGAGTTTATCCTTGTGAGACTCTAAGCAGAGGTCCAGCTGAGCCATGCCATACCAAGAATTCTGACCCAAACTGTAGGATAATGGATATATATATATATTTTAAAGATTTTATTTGTTTATCTTTAGAGGGGCAGGGAAGGAGAGAAGGAGAGAAAAATTAATGTATGGTTGCCTCTGGTGCGTCCACTGATGGGAACTGGCATGCGGTGCAACCCTGGCATGTGCCCTGACTGGGAATCGAACTGCGATCCTTTGGTTTGCAGGCCCACACTCAATCCACTGAGCTACACTAGCCAGGGCTGGATAATGGATATTTTAAGCTACCACGTTTGGGGGGACTTGTTGGGACAGCATTAGAAGATTAAAATATACCGTATTGATTTTCAAGTTCTCTGAACAGACACAAATAAGTAAACAAGAAATCCACAACCAACAAATCAATCTTTTGGGGGTTTGGTCAGGATGGCATTGACTCTCTTGATCACATCTTTACAATAATGTAAAGGGAATACATATGTAATGTATTCCCTTCATTGGTTCGATAATTGTGCAAGTAATAATCTTACACAATTGCTGCTATACTTCTAGATGTTTTATTTTTATTTTTTGATGTTTTTGTAAGTGGTATTTATTTTAAACATGTCTGTATTTATTGTTGATATGTAGAAATTCAGTTAATTTTTGCATATTGACTTAGTAACCAGCAGTCTTGCTTATATAAATCTGATACTTATCTCAGGTAGATTCATTTTTATGAACATATGGCCTGTGAATGATAATTTAATCTTTTTCAGTCCAGTACTTTTGTCTGTCTAGCCTTATACTGCAGTCAGTGACTTTGACCTCCAGTATAGTTTTGAGTAGATTGGTTATACATGGGGGGAGTCCTTGTGTTGTTACTAATTTTAGAAGTTGGGGGAGAATTTTTCAGCATTTCACTATTTAGTGTACAGGCATTTTGGATATATCCTTTCTCAGATCAAGGAAATTCTTTTCTACTACTACTTTTCTTTTTATCATGAATGGATATTGAAGCTTATCAAATGCATTTTCGTCTTTTACTTAGATCAGGTTGTCAAACTCATTTTCACCAGGGGCCACATCAGCCTCGCAGTTGCCTTCAAAGGGCTGACTGTAATTTTAGGACTGTGTAAATGTAACTACTCCTTAACAGTTAAGCGAGAGCTCGGTGCTGCCATTAGTGACTTAGATAATCGTTTAACTTTTCTCCAGATTGTTTTATAAGTGGTAAATTACCTTATTGCTGTTTATTTTTTTTATTATATTTTATTGATTATGCTATTACAGTTGTCCCACTTTTTTATTCCCTTTATCCCTTTCTGCCCTGCACCCACCCTTTCACCAGCATTCCCTGCTGCCCGTAGTTCAAGTCCATGGGTCATACATACACGTTCTTTGGCTTCTCCATTTCCTGTACTATTCTTAACTATTTTGTACCTACCAGTTGTGCTTCTTATTCTCTGTACCATTTCCCCCATTCTCTGCCCTCCCCCGCTCCACTGATAACCCTCCATGAGATCTCCATTTCTGTGATTCTCTTCTTGTTCTAGTTGTTTACTTAGTTTGTTTTCGTTTAGGTTCGTTTTTGATAGTTGTGAGTTTGTTGTCATTTTACTGTTCATAGTTTTCGAACTTCTTCTTTTTCTTAGATAAGTTCCATTAACATTTCATATGATAAGGGTTGGTGACCATGAACTTCTTTGACTAGACCTTATCTGGGAAGCACTTTATCTGCCCTTCCATTCTAAATGATAGCTTTACTGGATAGAGCAATCTTGGATGTAGATCCTTGCCTTTCATGACTTTGCTTTTTTAAGCCTTTTCTTGCCTGCAAGGTTTTTTTGAGAAGTCAGCTGACAGTTTTATGGGAACTCCTTTGTAAGTAATTCTCTCCTTTTCTCTTGCTGCTTTTAAGATTCTCTCCTTATCTTTAATCTTGGGTAATGTAATTAGGATGTGCCTTGGTGTGTGCTTTCTTGAGTCCAACTTCTTTGGGACTCTCTGAGCTTCCTGTAGTTCCTGGAAGTCTATTTCCTTTGCCAGATTGGGGAAATCCTCCTTCATTATTTTTTCAAATAAGTTTCCATTTCTTACTCTTCCTCTTCTCTTTCTGGCACCCCTGTGATTCAGATGTTGGAATGTTTCAAGTTGTCCTGGAGATTCCTAAGCCTCTCATCGTTTTTTTGAATTCTTGTTTATTCATTCTGTTCTGGTTGAATGTTTATTTCTTCCTTCTGCTCAAAATCGTTGATTTGAGTCCTGGTTTCTTTCACTTCACTGTCGCTTTCCTGTCTGTGTTCCTTTTTTCACTTTGCATAGGCTTCAATTCTTCCCCTGTTTTGCAACCATACTCACTCATTTTTGTGAGCATCCCGATTACCAGTATTTTGAACTGTGCATGTAATAGGTTGGCTGTCTCCTCACTGCTTAGTTCTTTTTCTGGAGTTTTGATCTGTTTTTCTCATTTGGGCCATTATTTCTTTGTCTCAATGTGCCTGTTATGTAGTAAGTGGCGGAGCCTTAGGTATTTGTCAGGGCAGGGCAACCCACATTGCTGTGTTGTGCTGCTGTATGTTGGGGAGGGGTCAGAGAGGGAACAGTGCCACCTGCTTTGCTCTTGGCAGGCTTTCAGTCACTTCCCCCTACTTCCTACAAGCAAATTGGGCCCTTCTGGTGCTGATTCATGGGTGGGTGGGTTTGTGTACGTTCTCGGATCCTGTGGGTCTCTCCAACAAACTCTCCTGTGAGGCTGAGAGTTTCTCTTGCCACTGCAACCCCCAGAGTTTTTACAGCCAGGGATTTTGAGGCTTTATTTCCCTCTGCTGGAACCCTGGGTTGTGTTGCCCATCTTGCTCCCCAAGTTGTTCCACCTAGTTTATTCGCATGCAAACGTAGGACCACCTGGTCTACCAGCCAGCCACCTCACCTGGCCTGGTCTGTGGCTTTGAGGTGGGTCCTCTCCACCCTTGCTGCTTGTCTCTGCCCCTCCTCCCAGTCTGGGTGAATGTTTCTTTAACTCCTTGGTTGGACTTCCATACAATTTGATTATCTGGGAGTTCTGGTTGTTTTTTGTTTTTAAATTGGTTGTTATCCTTCTTTTGGTTGTGGCAGGAAGCAAAGAATATCTATGCCTCCATCTTGGCTGGTTTTTATTGCTCTTTAAACCTACTGTATGTTCCTGCACTAAATCCAATATGTGAGCTATTCTTATACAAATTACGTGTTGATCTTTCATTTAGTATTTTTGCACCTATATTCATGAATGAGATAGGTATGTAACTTTTCTTTTTTCTTAATGTTTTTGTCAGATTTTGTATCAAGATAACATGGGCTTCATAAAAATGAATTGGAAAGTGCTTTTTCTTTTACCATTATCTCAAAGAATTTATGTAAGAAGGGTGTTAGAGCTTTGAATATTCAGTAGAATTCACTGAGGAAGCTTTCTAGGCCTGGAGTTTTCTCTGTGGAACAGTTTTAAGTAACGGCTTCAATTTCTATATCACAGTGTTACAGAATGGACCTGGGGTTACGGGGTCCCTCTCTCACTGTGGATTCTTTGCCCACTGCCAGGGAATTGGAATTGTCTCTCTCAATGCCACAGTTTGGTGAAAAGGAAAGGAACTGTTTATTCAAAAGTTATACAGACTTAGTGTAATGACTTAATGTCTTCGTTAAAAATCCCAGAGTCCCTTAAAACACTCACAAACACACACAGCCCTTCCCTCCTCATTGCCCAGTCAGGCTGGTCAGGGGGTACTGTGTCTCGGGAAAAATAGAAGTCCGTGGCTTGGCTAGCTCTCGGTTCTTCCCAGTAATCTGTGTTCTGCTACCAGGCCTCCCACAGTTCCCAGCATCATCAGCTGTGTTGCCGCGATCTCCAGTTCTTAATCCAAACCCACGTAGCACCTTCTCATGACCCATCAGCAAGAGTCCTTTCACCCCTTTCCTTCCCTGCAAGATCTTGCATTCTCCCCATCCCTAGTCCTGCAGCATCTCTGCTGTGTTCTTCCGAACTGCTAAGAGAGAGCTCTGCATGTGTGCTACATGTTGCTCTCCCGCTTCCTAAACTGTGTGGTAACAGGAGCCCCCAAACCGCTTGGTTAGTCCCTGCATGGATGCCGTGCCTAGGTTTAAATCCCGGCGCGTCTTCCTCTGCAACCCCATTTCTGAATCCTCCCACAACCGGCTGCACCTGCCATCACTCCCACATTTTTTCCAGCCTTTCTTTGCTGCCATACCTAGACCTGGCAGGCATGGCCACGGGGTGTGGAGCAAGCCATCTCCAAGCTCTTACACAGGTGCTATAAAGGGGACCTGCTTCCCAGTTACAGCAGGGGTTAGAGTCACACCCATCTCCCTGGCTAAAAGCATGTCTGCAGCTGTTTAACATGTCTGTGAAGCTGGCTAGCTGTTACAGATATGTAAAATAACCATTTTTGCATATTAGGCTCGAAGCTGGCCAATTGTTGATATGCAAAATAACTCTCAATGGCCCTGCACCAGCCCTGCACCATGTGTCCCATACCTCAGTCCAGACTTGTCAGGGTGAGGACATCCTATATATTTATATTTCCTGGACACCCCGAGTTCTCGGCCCCATTACAAACCCCTCTTTGGGGACCCCTGACTATATCCCGTTTCAGCAATGCTCTTTAGAGTTTTAATTTTCATATTAGTTTTGGTAAATCATGTCACTTCATTTGATCTAAAATTTCAAATGTGCATAAAATTACAAATAATACTCCATTGTTATTTTCCTATGTTTAGGATCTGTAATGATGTTCTCTTTTTCATTCCAGATAGTCACTATCGGTGTGTTGTCTCAATTTTTTTTCTTGATCAGTCTTGCCAATTTATTAGTCTTTTCATAGACATTGATTTTTTTTCATTATTTCTATTTGCTTAATTTTTGTTCAGATCCTATTGTTTCCCTTCTGATTTTCGGGGGGTTAATTGTTCTTTTTTCTAGATTTTTGTGACAAATACATAACTTGAATTTTCAAAACCAGTCCCGCCTCCACCCCCATCCCATGTATTTGAAGTTATAAAGTTCCCTAAGCAGGGGTTTGGTTTCTTTCTCAATTTTATTTTGTCTTTTAAAAGAAAAAATTAGGTGAAATTTACATAACAAAGTTAACTATTTTTAGAGTGTGTAATTTAACCCTCTAGGTTTTGAGTGTATGTCCATGTATATGCATGCATGCATATTTTGTTCAGCTCAGAACATTCTGTAATTTCCATGATTTTTATTTGGTTCATGGATTATTCAGAAGTATGTTGTTTGCGGTTTTTTACTTTTGTGTTTTTGAGAGAGAGAAAGAAAGAGAAGCATCTATTTGTTGTTCCACTTATTTATGCATCCGTTGGTTGATTCTCAAACCTGCAACTTTGGGTTATTGGGGCAACCCTCCAACCAACTTAGCTACCCAGCCAGGGGTACTTTGTTTAATTTTTAAACATAAGGTTTTTCTGAATGGCTTTTTGTTACTGATTTCTAACTTAGCTCCACTATAATAAGAATTGAAGCTATAAGATTTCAGTTCTTTAAAATGTGAGGCTTACTTAATGATCCAACATACGGACTTCTTGGTTAAATTTTCCTTTTGTAGGACAAAACAAAATTTGTAAGCTACAGTTGTTAGATATGGTATACTGTGTATACAGTTATACAAATTTGTTTCTTTTTAAAATTGTTGTTTGCTTTTCTGTTCAGAGGAAGGTTTGTTAAAATGTCTTGGAAAGATTCTAGATTTGTTTGTCTTTATATAGTTTCTGTCATTTTGTGTTTTATATATTTCAAATATGTTACAGGTGCTTTAAAATTAAGAATTTTTGTTTCTACCTGGTAAATTGAACCTTTTATCACTGAGAAATATCCTTCTTTATCTCTAGTAATGCACTAGTCTTGTCTTACACTGTATGTTTTTTAAATATATTTTATTGAATATGCTATTATAGTTGTCCCATTTCCCCCCTTCATTCCCCTCCACCCTGCACATCCCCTCCCACCCACACCCCCCCTTTAGTTCATGTCCATAGGTCATAAGTTTTTTATTTTCTACATTTCCCACACTACTCTTGCCCCTCCCCCTGTCTGTTTTCTCCCCACCGTCTATGCTACTTATTCTCTGTACCTTCTTCCCCTCTCTCCTCCTCCCACGCCCTTGTTGCTAACCCTCCATGTGATCTCCATTTCTGTGGCTCTGCTCCTGTTTTAGCTGTCTGCTTAGTCTGTTTTTGTTTTAATTGTGGTTGTTAATAACTGAATTTGCTGTCCTTTCACTGTTCATCTTTTTGATCTTCTTTTTCTTAGATAAGTCCCTTTAACATTTCATATAGTAAGGGCTTGGTGACCATGAACTTCTTTGACTAGACCTTATCTGAGAAGTGCTTTATCTGCCCTTCCATTCTGAATGAAAGCTTTGCTGGATAGAGCAGTCTTGGATGGAGGTCCTTGCCTTTC
>PVKM010036337.1:0-14841 GCA_004027735.1 Carollia perspicillata
TTTTTTTTTCTTTAAATAGATATTTTTTTAAATACCTACAGCATGCCTACCACCTACAAAAATGGTGGTAGTTGTTTTCTAGGGATCTTAAGTGTTGGGGTGGGAATCTCCATTTCCTGGCTTCAGGTTTCTATCAGAAGACACTTTACTTGGTGTCACTCTACCCCACACACTCACATCTTCCTGGACTGGGGAATGGAGGGAGCAGTGATCTACTTCATTGGAATATTTCAAAGAGGACCTTGGTACAACTCAGCTTCCTTTGCTGTTCCTTCTCTTTGGAATCCCTCTGGTCAGCCCTTGGACATGTGTTAAGCTTAAAAACAGAAGTTTTGTTCTAACAGGAACCAGTCTGTTGTTTGCCCTTGATGCTTCTGACCTGAACTGTCAGTCTCTAACATAAAGGCTCAGAACAATGAAATTCAATTTGCCTCACACCCACGTGAAGTTTTCTATCAGGTTTATTAGTAGTAAAGGTGGCTGACATCAAGCAAAGGAGGGTTAGGTCTACAAACAGCTATGGCCCACCACAGTGCAGAGCCAGGTTCATGGGTATATGACCAGTGTAGTTACATGAAGAACTGCTACTTGATGGTCCCTGCGCCAGGTTTAAATGCTTTGTTGTTTTCATCTTGATATTCTTAATAACTTTTGAACAAAGGATCCCCATTTCCATTTTGTATTGGCCCACAAATTATGTAGCCAGTCCTGCAAAGGCCCTTTGCCCAAAAGTGGGAACTTAGGGTGTGGCTACATGACTTAATCTTCAGCTATTCAAACTGAGTATGCTCTGGCATTGAAAGATTGTTTTAGGCATTAGTATATAGAATTATTTACCACATCTAAACCTTAACATGTCTAAGATCTATAAACAGAACACTGATAAGATTTGAATAATAAAATGCTAGGTTACAATGGATTTGTTACCCCAAGTTCCATTTCATATTTAGGAATATGGAAGGAACTCTGCATTTCTGTGGCTTATTAAAAGATTCTCTGCAAAAGAATCTCTTTTTGTTTCCTTCTTCTTAAACAAAACAGATCTATACTTTTGAAGATTCACTCTTGAATCTATACTCTGAAGGTTTTTTAAGAAGAAATATGGACTTGAGTGAAGATTAATTTCCTTTGGTATAAGTGAGATGTGTGAAAACATCCAAACACAACAAAGGAGGAGGCAAGAATTAGGACAGTCAACCCATCCTTTTCCACAAGACCCAAAGAAAGAGCAGGGCTGCTTCTCTGCCTTGGGGGCTACGCTGTGGGGCCTGACTGTGGGAGGTACTTAACAACCACAGGTCTTACGTATTCCTGTTATGAATCTGTAACACTCATTCACAAACTCTGCCTCCTCACCTCACTATAAAATTCTCCAGTCTTCTAGTCCTTGCTCATAATCGACTTCTCTTTGACTACAGTTTCTCTTGTGGAAAAGATAATGCTGTCTGTCCACTTGCCTCACAGGCTCTGTATCACTCCTACCTCTACCCCCACCCACACTCCACCCGCACCACACAAATTGACTTCAAATTGTGTCTGTATTGGTTAACTACTAAGCTCTTTCAGTGTTTTATTGTATTTGAAGAGCACGCGTCCGAGATTTTTGTCCTCACAGAGCTCCCAAGCACATGATTCAGAAGCTTCAGTTCTAGGGTGTTGGTCCCACAGAAACCCAGGTGGGAAAAGGGAGACACTTTCTCTAGTAGGTAGCTCTCATAGGCCTAATCAATTTCATGGCAAGGGGCTTTGTTAACATTGAAGCAAAGCTGCCTGTCAGCATGAGTCTGTAAAAATATGCTTTTTAAAAAGAGCCATAATCAATAGAGGTTGGCCAGGGACACAGAAATCCAAAGAGAAATGGAAATCAGGAAAGTTTAAATACACCAAATGGGAAAGAATGCTACCTTAAAATAGACTTTATGATTCGATCACTGTCATTGCAAATTTCTAAACCCCAGAAAACATGATATATCAAATGGCACTTTCTGGGATGGGAGAACCCTTAAGCAGAAATCTCTCTCCGATATCATCAAAGTACAGTGCCCAAATTAACTTTTGATTAAAACGAGTCTCCTAATTGAGTTTAAATTTACAGGTGATGGTTATTGTAAATGGGCATGGTCTAGAGATCCTTTGAAGCTGAAATAAAAAAATTTCCCCATATACCTACTTCTTTCAAAAATCATTAAATCTTTCCTTTATTCTTTGGAAGCCCTAAGTTTTAGGCTTCTTTGACTGAGATGAAGGCCTGGAGACGGGGAGTTTCCTTTTTTTTTCTCCTACATAGGTAGGTTTGCAGCAGGACTAGTATAATCTTCTAATAAAGTTCTAATATGTCTTTGAACTCTTTAGAAAGTGAGGTACATACCAGAGTTAAAGTAGAACTAATTCAACTCCTATGGTCCAAGGGAACTGCCTGCATTATAGTGATGGACAACATAGGCTGTGACTTCTAAAAGGACCTAACTCTATTCAGGCACTGAGAAAAAATCTTCAACTAAGACATACAAAATACAAAAGACATAGAAACTACAAAAAGAGCAGAATACAAAATGAACTTTATTTTCATACCCATGTACAAGAACATTTGATTTTGGACTTTAATTACTTTGAATTTTGATATATTTAAACTTGAATTTTTAAGGAGATCTATTCTATGGGACTTTCTTTTCTCCTAGGAATTTAATCCTGGAAGAGAGCTTATATTTAGGTATTAGGAATTTTATTATTGGGTTAATTTTATTTCCTGGCAATATATTTAAACAGAATGCAAGATGGGGAAAATAGACAAATTTAAGTTGGCTACAGTGGCCTTAGAATTAGTTTACTTAATGACATATTTCAGTCAGGAGACATCTACACTGTCATCAGCAGCCTCGGAGGGTCATCAATGGAGAAGTGATTGGTATGGGGGGATTTTGATGAAGGTAAAATTAGATCACCCTAATGGGCTGCCAATCTCCTCCCCCCAAAGATAGAATTGTATCATTTTGACCATTTACGTAAGGTTAAACCAAATGGGTTAAGAGAACCAACATCTTGAGAGCACTGATTGGAAAACATCCTTTATCCTGGTTTATGTTTCCAAGGGAAGTGACGTCAATCAGTGTAGCCTCCTCTCCTCCAAGGCAGATGGACTGAATGATGGAATGGTGAGACAGCAAGAGGAACTAGGATGCTCAATCCCTTCTTAATATCTTGATAAGGTCAGGGTCTGTATCTTTGGAAGTTAGTCCCTGGGATTTTTATAAAAACATGTTGTTTGTCTACAAGCTACACATTAGAGTTAGCACTTATAGAAACAATGTCAAAAGAATGGGGTAGGTTAAAATTTCCCGCTGGAATTTTCTGCTGTTACACTCCCAGCATTTGACTTAGTTCAGCATATATACAGAGTTGGTCAAATCTGATCATACAATGTAGCATCCGAAAGAGGTTTTCTCTGACACTGTGTCCACCCCACCCTACAGCTCCCCACCTCTTTCATCTGACTCCCCTTTAACATGATTTATTTCTTCTCCCCACCTGACACTATCGATTTATTTGCTTGTTGCCTGCTTGCTTTTGTTTATTCTCTGTCTCCCCCAATTAGAATATAAGCTTGAAGAGAGCAGAGACTTTGTTTCATTTGATATTTGTTCCTGATCAGTAGTAGGGGATAAGGATCGACAGTAACTGCATAATGTGTGTGATGAATGAGTAATGAAGCATGAGATTGAATGTAGTCCATTATCTAACTGAGAGACTCAGTGATCAAGATGATCATTTTAAGTATTCTCTAATATTACCCTTTCTTGACTGGAATACACCACATAACTCTCCTCTCTCAATTTTCAGGATCAGCTTCCCTGCCCTTTTACCTAATCTTATAAAGGAGACACTGCAGCCCCACCCAGTATCCCCAGGGATATGACCAAGGACTTGAGCCATGCTCCCTTCAGAGGCTCTCTGGAGCCTCCATCGGTGGCTGTCTGGTGTCTCAGTGGACCTCACTTCAGGCATGACTGGCTCCAATGCAGAGGATTACCAGCTCATCTCCAAATGTGCTCTGTATGAGAACTGGGCCAAATACTGCCCTCCAGAACTCAAGATACCCGACACTGGCTTCATTCAGCTATGTCAATGTGCCCAAAAGCTATTGCAGGTTTCACTAAATTACAGAGCAAATGTCAGACTTCTTTTGCATTATCAGACACATATCTTACATGGCCTCTTTATTGGGTTTTTATATCTTGAGGGGGTCTTAATAGGATGAAAGGGAGGCTTGCTAGGTGCAAATGAGGGCCATTCAACTATTTAAAGGCACATTTAATTACACTGGATTCATTGCCTGCATGGGGCAAGTTAAATGAAAACTAAATAGATGGAGTATGATTACATATTTTTAAAAAGAGAGACAGCTCTGGAGACCAAATTCTTTTAACACAACATTAAGCTGAGCTCATTTCGTATGCATAGTTTAGCACTGGCCTATAAGGAGAACATGTTTTGAGAAAATCAGCAGAATGGTTATGAGCTCTAAACAGCTTTTAATAAAATGTAACATTTCAGGAAGGAGTAGCTTCTAAGCTTCACTTAAATATGCTAATTAAAGAAAATGAAGTTTCCCACTGATTCCAGGTTCTCTTTGTTTTTAGTCTATTTTTTATGTTCATTTCACCCAGGTACTTTCCACCTTATTTTACAAACTCCTAGTAATGATCCAGATTCCTTATTTAAAAGATGTCAGGACTTGCTGAAAGTTGGAAGGAAAAAAAGAAAAATCTCTGAGTTTGTTAAACTAACAATTTTAGTAGAATTGGCCATTTGGGTCTAATCAGTCCATAGACTGAAATAATCCTAAACTTCTAACTGGTAGCTACACCACTTTGGCCAAATGGACCCACCAAGTTTGGCAATAAAATAATAAACATAGTTGTTATCTGTTGAGTCTGTATAAAGGTTAGTTTCTTTGTATACATCATCTAATTTGGTGACCACCAGCACCCTGGAAGATAGATATCCTAGGTTTGATATCTTCATTCCATAGAAATGGAAAGAATAAGGCAAATAGTCAATGGTGTTGCTGGGATTCAAACTCAAGTCTGACTGACTCTAAAATTCCATCTGTCTCACTGGCAACAACGTCTCTGACCCCATCCAGAGAATTACAGCTCTGGGGGAAGGGGGGATATTTGAAAAGCATGTAAAATAGTCAATATAATTTTAAAAAATCTCAATGACGTTCAAAGAATGAATCTCTTTAAAGAACTTTTACATAAACCTCTTGGCTGCTGTCACAGGTTAAAAAAAATTAAGAAACATTGATTTGATTTGCCCAGCCCTAAATAACAATCTTTGACTTTGCCTTATGAGTCTTCAATTCTTCTGACAGCAACACCTTGGTGTAATCTCATGGAATTAGCTCTCCTCCACTTTCAGTGCATGGGGCTTGAGCTGTGTTTACGCTATCCTTTGGTTCAACGAGTTTGCATGTGCTTTTGGTCTGGTCCACAGAGTCCCAAATTGGTTCATGAAACCCATAAGAAAGGAGTTTGCCTGGAACTATAGAGAAAGAGATACTCTGTAAGATTGCTAAACTCATAGAATATATGCCTGGCATTGCTAGTCGTTCTCTTGTTGTCATGAAGGAGAGCTTGCCTGAAATAAAGCCAAACCTGGAGAGGGAAAATTTCAGAATTCTGTTGATATTGTTTGAGAACCCACATCCAGAAATGCAGAAAGATGGATGCCTACAAATGAACTTTACAAGTTCACAAACCAATCAACTCCATTATATCATTAAACCAATCTGAGTCATGTTTCTATCACATCTGAAAAAGCCTGCCCTCTTCATCCTCACCAATTTAATAGCTGTAGGACTGAAGCTAAGAGACGGGTTATTTTCTCAAAATGTTGGTCCCAGTTAGAGGCATATTTAGGTCTAGAATCTAGGGCTCCTTCCTCCCAAGCTAGTTTTGTCTCCCTGTATCATTCGCCATTTGACCAGTAGTATTTGCATCATTTGGAATTGTTAGAAATTCAAATTCTCCAGCCTCATTTCAGATCTACTGAATCAGAAACTCTAGGGGCTAGGACTAGCAGTTGCTGTTGAAGAGTCCTTCAGTGACTCAGATGCCTGCCCAAGTTTCAGAATTACTGCTCTGCATCAATGTTTTCCAAATTTTTGAAATGGCAGACACAGTTTCTTTAAACAAAATATTGCAGAGGCACTCATCATAAATACCAGTTAAGTGCAAGCTATTTTTCTTGAAATAAAACAAGGAAGTAGAGACCTGCTTGTTCCTGAAGACACCTGGCAGCACCTGAGAATATTTTCAAGAAAGTTCTAGCACTCCATGAAGCACAATTCTGATAAAGATTGGTGACATAGTATATTAATGAACACTTCTCATTTATGCTCCAATATTTTTTAGAATCCCTGAAATGCTGTCTTAGGGTGAGTTATTCACAAATCTCTACAAAATAAGCTTTTTGAATACTTACAGAATCAGAAGGGGAAGCTGGGATGAGGGATTGTACCATAACAGAGATCTACTTCGGGGAGTCCCAGGTCCTGCCCTAGCTCAACTCCAAATCCAAATGTGGATGAAAGAATCAGAGGCAGCAGCTCTTTTAAAAGAACTCAAGACACAAACCTTTGGTCTGGGGAAAATGATGTAAGAAACTATTTATATTTCCCTCAAACATGGATTGCTATAAATCTTACAAATTCAATAGGGCTAATCCTTGAGAAATTAATGAAAAACAGAATTGTGAAGCTGGTACATTCCTTGCTGTCTGTTCACCCAGGTTTTCCTACAGGAACTTGGTCTCTTCCATAGACTCTGTGTAATCACCCATGCATGCCACGTTCTCAGTCACTTGGTATTCTGCCTTCCAAGGATGTTTGCAGGGGATAGGATGGCGCTTAACAGAAAAAGAAGCATCTGCTGGGAAAATATTTTGGGACAAGGAAGTTTTACAGACCTCCTAGGAACACAGGTAACTGCTCCTGTGTCTTTGCACTGGTTTCATTGTTGTGAAATGCCCTGTGACCTTCAGCTCAGCCCATTTCCAAAATTTCTTAATGTTATTCTAAGTTAAATCATAACTAAATTCAACTATCACCTCCCCTATCTCTCATGTCATTGCTTTTTTTATGTTCCCATTGATTCTTCAATATGGTTCTGTTATAACAATTATCATACTATTTTAATACTAACAGTAATATTTTGTAATAGTAGATGACATATTTTATAAGTTTTATTGTCATTTTTGAGATATATCTCTCTGCTATGTGTTGAAAATAGAGCCTGTATTGTTTCTGTGAACCTCAGGAGCCAAGAACAGCAGCTCAAAAATATTTTTTCTGTTAAAAATAAATAAATTCCTTGCTAGGCTTATTTTCCCATAGTCGACTATGAAATTCACCATTTTGCGAAATTAATAACATCTGCCATGAACCTAATGCCTAATATCCGCCAGGCCCAGTGTCTGGTGAGTTTCTGATGAGGAAACTGAAGCTTGGAGACGTCGTGAGCATGCAACTGATAGAGCAGGGACTGAATCCCAGTCTCGTTTGATTCCCAAACCTTTGTTCTTGTCATCTGATCTCTCTCTCCCTCTCATTCACTCATTGACCCCACACTTAAGGAGGTCTCTTGTGCTTCAATAGCATGCTGGGCAGGTGGACATTCTAAGGGGCTGTCCTCGTGGTCTTATAACTTCCATAGATTTACAGAATGGTGGAAAGCAAGTCTCTAAAACCGCAACAAGTAAACAGATAAATGCAATCCTATATAATAAACGCTCTTGTCTTGGATTTACATAGGGCCTTCTTCCTAAAGAATACAAAACTCTGAGTCTATAAGCAGTGAGATCATAGAGATTGTCCTTGTTTCACTAGTTTTCCCTTACAGAAACAAAACCTGTTCCTTTACAACATCCTCAGGCTTAGAGGAAGATTAAATTAAGCAGATCATCTTGGTACTGTTCATTATCCCAGGGCTGCTGGCCTATCCACCTCTCTAATTGCTACTTTCCTGAGCAGAAATATCTCCAAGTTGCATGCTCTGCACTTTCTCCTCCTTTCCCATCAGATTTAAAATAGACACAACTGAAGCTGAGTTGCTGGAAATATTGTAGAAGCCCAATATGATATTTGCATATTTCCAAAAATATTTCACCTTCTGCTATGATAATAACACATGTTTACAAACTTGGCAGTTTGTTCACTTTGTCTGAAGAGAGATCCAAAAGTACAGTAGCAGTTTAAGAAGAATTTTTGATGGGGTGGTGGTTACAAAGTGATTTTATTTTTATTAAAGTTATTATTCCATAAATTTTTAGAAGGGAGGCATAATTTCTCATACTGGGCATAAGCTTCTTCTGACTATTATAAGGATGGACATTTTTTGAATCCTTCTCAAAAGGTGCCAAGAGTTTAGGTGAGACTTTGCCAAACTTAGTCCAACAAATCTATACTCATAGTTGATATTTGAAAAATATAATTTTGTCAATTTTTAATAGTTACTAATGACTGATCTTTCAGTTTCATGAGTAATTTTTTGCTTTCTAGATATCTTTCTGAAATATTAAGCAAAGAAGAATGCAAATCTAACTCAGCAATAGCTAGTTTGTACCTTTTCTCAGACAAGAATGAAGATTCCAGAAGAAATGTTTTAAAACAGAAAGATGAAAATTACAGTCCCTTTAATGACACTAAGTTTCTGGCAGCCAAAATTTGTATTAGACTATCTCCAGGTCTGCCATCAGTTTACTGTAATTTTGAGATGTTCTAAACTGAATGAGCTGGCTGGAGGACATATTAGAAAGATCAAAGGCTTTGATGTTAGAAAGGCCTAGACACAAATCCCCACTCCTCTACCTACTTATGGTGATCTTTGGGGAAAATCCTAACTTTTGGGGGATCCAATTTCTTCACTTATAAAATTAGGATGGTCTTGCCCATTTTGCATGGTTTTATAATTTTGAAATGACAGAAATATGGGATAGTTCTGGGTTCAACATGCCCCCAAAGTATTAGTAGGTATTCAATAACCTTATTCATGTTTAATAACCATATTCTTGGAGTACTTATTTCATTTTTTATTATACTTGTGTTGTAGATATAGTATAGTTTCAATGCTACTACTAGTTGTATTCATTTTCTGAGGATTCTGTGGCAAATTAAAAAAATGTAGTGGCTCACAGTAATAAAAATGTATTGTCTTACAGTTCTGGAGGCCAGAAGTCTCAAATCAAGATGTTGGCAGGGCTGGCTGTCTTCGGGCTCCAGGGCAGAATTTATCCTTGCCTCTTTCGGCTTCTGTTCACTGTCCATGTTCCTTTGCTTGTGTGTAAATCGCTCTAATTTCTGTCTTCATACAATACAACCTTTTTCTCTTCATCTCCTCCTGTTTTGCCTGCTATAAGGACACTTGTCATTCCATCTAAGGTGCACCCAGATAATGAAGGATGATGTCATCCTGGAGATCCTTAACTTGATTACATCTGCAAAGATTTTTTTCTAAATAAATCACATTCACAGCTCCAGAGATTAAGATATGGATATATCCTGGTGGGGACTACCACTTAGCCCACTATACTACTATATTGTGAAACTATAGTGAGCTAACTTAAAAGATAAATTCCCTTAGTCACACAGGAGAGAGGGTCAAAGCCTTTAAGTAAACTAGGACCCAAGTGTATTAGGAAGAGGTATTGGATATCATGAGATAATAATAATGAAAAGTTAGGCAAGAAGATAGAAGAGACTGAACTTAGGCCAAATTGTCCCCAGTTGGTGATTAACTTGGGTCAAGGACTTTTACTGGACTTTGATAGTAGCAGCTATACAAAATGTTCTATTTTCTCAGCACTGAATATTTTAATACTAACATTCAAGTCTGGCTAGCTCTAAACTCTTCTACTAGCTCTTCTACTTGTCTCCAGTAGGTACTGATTTCCTAGAATCTCCTTGGCTTAAATATTTCTGAAAGTATCCAAATAAAAGGGGTATGGCAATGACTTGACTAACATAGTGAATCAGTCTTGTATATTTTAAAGAACAGTTTTTTTTAGCTGGAAATCAGATGTCCCTTTCCTTGAGACTGATTTTCATATAGATATTTCCAAGCAACTAGCAGCTGGATATTGGTGTCCATTACAGTTCCTTGGGAAGATCTCTACCGTGTCCAGTATTGACTGTTGCAGTACCGGGGAATGCTGTCTATTTCACCCCTGCACTTTCGATTTAGGGGTTCTCATTATTTCTCTTTTGTACTGAAAAAGAGAAACGGCATTTGAATAAGGCAGAAGAATGATGCATAATCTATATTATTCATAGCCTTGGTCGTCAGTAAGATAACCCAAGCTCCCAAGGGTGGCAGCTCTTCCATTCTAACCAGACTGGGTGTTGGTGATAAAGTTCTAGTGTCAACTAACATACTTTTCCAGACACGCTAATAGGCTTCAACAATTTAAGCCTTAGCGTTTCGTCTCATGAAGATGTCCAGCCTCACTATCCTCAAATGATCCTGTTTTCCTTCTTTTTTTCAATCTGATCTTCAAACACAATTCCTGTAACTTAGAAAATCTATTCTATTTCTGAATAGATACACAGAGCTCTGATAGTCATAATTCCCTTTCATTTTGCCTGTCTGTTTCAACCTTTATGCAAAAAGAGGTTGCAAATAAACAGAAAAGTGAAATGCCACTGTTCACCGACCAATAGCAGCCAAGCTCCAAAGACAGCCCAGCCAAAATGTCCCATTATATCAGGCTTCTACACCTGAATTTTGGAACTGCTGCTGTTTATATCTTCATTTGAAATCATTCACCATCCTAATTTTTGTAAGTTTCTTGGAAAAAATATATGTAAATTGTGCTTAAAACAAAAAGAAAAATGATCTTTATAGTGACAAAATGAAGTACAAGGATCAATGAGTAGGGTCTCACTAAGGATGTATACTTACTCTTCCTCTAAATGTTATCTTCTGCAAGTCTTATCTGTTGGAACCCTAAAGAGACTTGGAACACCTAAGGATAATAAGCTGGGTCTTCATGATCGACCGGAGTATAGGGAAAAGAGTGTGGGCCTTAGGCCAGAGAGATCTAGATTAGAATCCTAATCCTAGTTTTGCTCTCTCAAAGAAGTTGCTTAACTTTTGATCATTTGCATCATTATTAAGTTGAAAAAAACACCACCTATCTCTAAGCATTGCATTGAAGATTAAACAAGAATTGAAAGTTTTAAGCTTCATCATAAGAAGAATTCATTACCTTATAACTAGGTATAAACTTTAACAATTTACAGATTGACTATTAATGGTGTCTATAACTCACCATCTTTGTTATTAGTCCTATGCCTTTGGCTTGTTGTGTTATCATCTTGGGATTTTCAAGCCTGCCATAAGTTTATTCCCTGACAAGTAACTTGGTGTGTGATGAAGATGTAGATAAAGATACTTCCATTTTCAGAAATCTCTTTTTAAGTAAATATGCAAAATTTATATCCTTTCCTTTCATTTGTCTTTAAAAATAAACCAATATAGATAGAAATTTCTGACATACTTATATGCTTGTTTGAGATCCCTCAACTCATTTGCATGGATGACCTCTAGTTGAACTCATTTCGTTGGAAATAAAAGTTTAGTGCACTACTAATTCAACATAGAAAGTAATTGGAAGACTTCAGCAAATGAGGAAAACTCTAATTTTATAGGGACTGGGGACTTAATTCAAATGAAAAAAGCTTCATTGATGACATGAGTTAATTGTGCAGTTAACATGAAATAACCTTACTTACCATTACAAAGACTCTAAAAGCATAATATGCAGGTATCGATGATTAAAAGATTCTTTAACAGGAAATGACATTTCTTGAATTTTCTCCACATTGTATATAAAGGACTCAGTCAATGGTCGCTAGGGAATCTAATACTGTCATAATACCATATACTAGAACCCTATTATAACCTCAAAATCTAGGAATAAAGATGCAGCTTCTTCAGATTTCAAGATACCAAACTCTCTCTTTTTGCATTTTTTTTCCTTCTTTCTCTAACTGCTAGAAATCTCAGGGCTCAGTCCTAGACCCTATAATCTAATTACATACCTGCTTAGGGATTCCATCCATTCCTCTGGCTATTAATACCATTCATATGCTACTGGTGCCCAAATTCTCCATCTCTCCAAGGTTGAGTCATAGATCAACCTGCCTACTTAACATCACCACTTGGATGCCTCATAGTCACGTCAAAAGTAACATGCTCAAAATTAAATTCTCTGTCAGCTTGTTTTCCCTAGAAGCAGAGCTTCAGGGATTCTCAAGTGATTTATTATATTGATATTGATTTAGTGATAGCCAAGTGATTTATTTGGTGAGTGCTCTTAGGAGAAGGGGAGGAACACAGGATCGGGCTGGAAAAAAAGAGCCAAGTGAGATTAACTTCAGGGTGGTCCCATGAGGAAGCTCTAGAGTGCTAATTGTACACTAAATTAGCTTCACTTTTGGCAAGGAGGCTGTTTTATAACCACATGTCAGGTTTCAGGCTCCCCAAGGCTGGGAGGTTGGAGGACATAACTTCCCAAACTCTGCACTGTTTTACCAAGGAAAATTCTCCAGAGTAGGTGGCGGCTGTGAGCAATTAACATCTGATACTCATGGCATCTGAGGAATGGGTATGTCTTTCCATAGAAAGGGAAGAATAGGACACCAATAGCACTCACTATAGATTCTTAATTGACCCCTCAATATGTAGTCCAAATTCTACCTACAATTTATATCTGAGACCCACCCACATCTCTCCAAATCCACTTCTAATTCCTAGGCCAAGCTACCATCATGTCTTATCTAGACTAGTAAAATGCTTCTAACAGGTACTCCTATGCCGACCCTTTCTCAACAAAATACATTGCCCTCATGGAAGCCACAGTTTTTTGTTTTTTTTTCTTTTTAAACACAAATCTGATCACCTTCAAATTCTTGTATGGCTTCTTTTCTTTCGTAATTATTTTCTAATTCAAGGCCACAATCTAAAAGGCACTGAAGAATCAGAATTCTAACCCTAATGCCACCTAAATGAGAGGCCTCTCTCCCTCTGATTTTTTTGATGCCATTTGGCTCATTCATAGATCATTATAAGCTTCTGCCTTGCGGCCTTTCCTCCTTCTCCAGATCTCTTTGTTTGTTTGGCTCCTCCTCATTACTCAGGTCTCGGGTTCAAGGACCTCTCCTGACCTGTTTAGCTCATTCACAGCACTAATCACAATCTGCAAGGTTATTTGTTCTCTACAAACCTGACTAACGAATGAACCAGATTTGGTGTATATAAAATAGAAAACACCTTTCTATTAACCTTTATCTATTGATTCATTACCTTCCACAACAATAATCCCATAGCTTTCTCTGTTCTTCTCAGGTAGTAAAACTCTAACCTGGTGAAACATCTATACTTTAATTCTTTTACTTGCACTATTTAAAGCTTTTTAGCTTCCCCCAGTGGGCTTGTCTCAGCTGGAAAGACTACATTATACCAAGAGGGTATGATCAGCTTCTTCACTATTTTCCTTAGCTTGCATTCCCCTTATGCCCCCACACAACTGCGTAGGCTCCCTTTGTCTTCTTGGGGATTAGATCAAGGGCAGAGAAGAGTGAGGCATAAAAGGATATACTTCACCTATAACTGTAACCTGGCATCAGGGCCTTCTATGGGTTGCAGGTCTGCCTGCTTATTTTTCCTCAAGTCAATGACAGACCATCTGCAGTTTTCTGACACTTTCTTCAACTACTGGCTTTTCACGGCCTACTCCCCAAAACAACTATATTGGAATCACCTCACTCCTTTGAGTAATTCTCTATTGAGATATCCCAAGTACAGTTCCCTTTTGCAGAGACAATATCTGAAGTAGAAAAATAATTTGGTCTTTCAATGCCAACCCTACATCATGCAAGTTTGTCTCATTTCACTAAGGCTGCTATAACAAAAATAATGTAAAATGGGTGGTTAAAACAAAAAACACTTATTTCTCCATTTTGGCAGGAAAGTGGGAAGTCCAAGGTGATGGTGCCAGCAGTTTGCTGTCTGGTGGGAAGCTTGATGGCAATCTTGTCACTGTGAACTCACATGGTAGAAGAAGAGAGGGCCCTTTCTGGGGTCTCTTTTATAAGCACACTAATCCCATTCATAAGATCTCTATCCTCATGACCTAATCACCTCCCAAAGGTTCCACTTCCAAATACCATCGCAATGGGGATTTGGTTTCAACATATAAATTTTGGGGGTAGAGATTCAGGCCATAACAAATATTTCCCAGTGACAACTGCTACTGAAGGTTATACAAGGTCATCTGGAGGCTTTCAGCTGTGATCATTAAGGTATCAGAATTTAAGTCTCCTAAGACTTCAGTTTTTTGGAGATTGAATTTTCTCAGGATGAAACAGTCTGCTCCCCTGTACCATGGGCTGCTAACTGACAGCACTTTGTCCATCACTCCTTGCTCTCAGGCTTCTGTTGTTCCTTGTTCTTTATAACCAGGAGGTGGGTGCTGGCAAAATATGGCAGAACCAGTTCTGTCCAATCCACTTGCATAGCCAGCACAGAAGATCTAACACTTTGATTTGGAGTACATTATTTTCACTGTTCTCAGCTTTAGGGCCTCAGTTAGAACTCTAAGATGGGGAAAGTCCCATTTATTACCCTGCCATTTCTTCCCAGTGGTCTGTAACTCTGACTAGAATATATACCATGAAAGCTCATATCTTATCCATCTAGTTCTCGGGTTGATCCTCAGCACCTAGCACAGTTCCCAGCACATGGTGTGTGCCCAGTAAATTTTTGCTGAGGAAGATAATGG
>PVKM010036339.1:0-14835 GCA_004027735.1 Carollia perspicillata
AAGGCTTGGAGAGATTAGGCAATTTGCTTACTGTGACATGGTCTAGATTTGAATTCAGGCCTGAATTCAAAGCCTGCTCTTTTAATGGCTATACTTTTTTCTTCCAAGACCCATTGGGAAGTGACTGGATCTCCATCATGCCACATAGAAAATGCGTGCAGCAGACCTGTGTCGAAATTGGCTGGGAGGGGGTGGTCTGTACCCTGAGGAGAAGCAGGGGTCTGAACGTGGGTATGAGGAGGCTGGAAACCAGGAAAGGCTGAATGGAGCTTGAAACCAGGTGTGGGATGAGCCAGATTGAAACTGGGCCTCAGAGATTTGGCAAACTGGAACCATGGGGTGGGGCCCCAATGCTGAATCTAGATGTAGCAGCCAGATAGCAAGCATGGCTCAAACAGGACTGGGTTGTCATGGAAACAGAGACAACTCCAAAGGCCAGAACCTGGAATTCAAACCAGGTCAGAGCAGGACCGAGTCTGAATGCACAGCTGGAGCAGAGGGGTGACCACAGGGGCCTGGGTACGCAGATGCCTTTGAATGTCTGGCTGCTGCTCGGGCTGCCTTTGTTCCTGCTCACTGCACATGAGAGCTTTCTGGTCCTGGAGTGCCTCAAATGCATTCTCATTCTTCTGACAAGTGAAAAAACCTTCCACAAACTCTCTTTAACTAGTTCACTAGCCTCTGCTTCAATATATTCCGCGATAAGTTTCCCAGGTAATGTTCTGTCTTTAAACAGTTTAACCGTAATATTGTATTTTCCCTGTGTGGTATTAAAACCTGGTCCTGAGTACACAGAATGCTTTTTCCTCTCTCCAGAGTCTTGGCCCTTAAATGTTTAGTTACAGAGACTGGCCGGGGGAATCGGCAAATTCTCAAGGTTTAAACAGCAGAAATTCTGATTCACCAAGTCTGAGACTGGGCCAGAGGAACTGCATTTAGAAAAACTCCTGAGGTGCCTCCAGTGTGCAGCCGGGGTTGGAAAGCACTCATTTAATTTCCTTCATTAAAATCCTGTTGATTTTGCCTGCTGAATATTTGCACAAATAGCTGGGAAGGGTCACCCCTCCTCACCATGCTTGCCATCTTAGTGTAAGCTTTCATCATGTTTCCTTGTATGATTATGGAGACTTACTTCTCTCTGGTCTTTTATCAGTCCATCCTTCTCATGATTGCCAAAGTGATCTTTCAAAACTGCACATGAGCATGGCATGCCTTGCTTCAAATCCTCTGCTTACTCTCCAATGCAATAACAAATGAAATAATAATAAAATTAACAGACAATCAATGGTGTCCTAGGCCTTTAGCAGTTAGCCCCTGCCTGCCCGCCTGCCTGTTTCACTCCCTGTGCCCTGACCTTGCCACATTGCTTGAGCGTCTCTGATGCTCCTTACTTTCTCAGCATCAGACCTTCGTGTTTGCTTTTCCTTCAACCAAGAATGCTCCTCTTCTTGCCGGATGAATTTCCTATTAGTCATTTTCTACTCAGCTTTAGTATGGCCTTTACAGAGGCCCTATAAGACTCTCCTGCACCACATAATTTGTTGTGTGATATTTTAACTTGGCTATTTCAGTAATTTTTACCCGGAGGACATTTTCATTGTAGGAACATTTTGATGCACCATCACTTGATTTGAATTTTACTTTGATGGAGGCTAAAAAAGTGAACCATTAAATTTTCAACTTGAAAAAATCCCAAGGGATTAGCGAAACACTTATTCTTACTCCATTGCTGACCGTTGCAGCACTGCTGGGCCTCCCTTCTGGGGGTGGCGCAGGAGGGGGTATGATTTAGGGATGGGATAAAGATGAGAATGGGCTTGGAGCAAGTCAGAGATGAAGGAAGGTCCAGGATGGAGTGAGGATTAGGGTCAGGAGGGAGGCTCAGAGACTTCTGCCCATACGCGAGCTTAACTTTGTCACACTGCTGTTTAGGTGTTTACACAAAGAAAAAGTGTATTTTGACATGCTTACATTTCAAGTTAGTCATCTTATGGTTGAACTGTGTCTTCTTCCCTCTGCACCTCCCATAAAAGGTGCCGAAGTCCTAACCCCTAGGACCTGTGAATGTGACTTTAGTTGGAAATAGTCTTTGCAGATGATCAAGGTAAGATGAGGTAAGAGGGTGGGCCCCCATCCAGTCTGACTGTGTCCACATGAAAAAGGGCAATTTGGCCACAGAGACACACATACGAAGAAGAAAGACTGTGTGAAGAGACTCAGGCAGAACACTATGTGCAGGTGAAGGCCATGTGAAGATGAAGACAGAGATGAAGGTGATGTATCTAGGAGCCAAGGAACACCACAGGCCTTTAGCAACCCCCAGAGCTAGGGGAGAGGCATGGAACAGACACTCCCTCACAGCCCTCAGAGTGAGCCAACCCTGGGGACTCCTGATTTCAGACTCCTAACCTCCAGAACTGTGAGACAATAAGTTTCTGTTGTTTAAGCTGTCCAGTTTTGTGGTGCTTTGTTAGAGCAGCCCTAGCAAACTAATACACCATGTAAAACAATCATATCGAGAGGGCCTGGTCAAAATGTCATGTTCCAATGTTCTTTGGTTTCTGATGTCCATACCCATGTCCACCAGGCTTCTGTGCCTTGTCCAATCATCTAAACCATCTGCTTTGTTCAGTTCTGTATTTCAACCCATGTTTCCCCTGTGGAGTGCAGTTATTTTAAATATTCTACTCTCATGTCAGTCGATGAAGATGAATACAGTCTTGATTTTGGATTTAAAAAATGTCTTGTTTTGAGGTGAGTTGCCTGTCCTCCAAACTCCCAGGATGTCATTACCCTGTGTGTTAATGGACTGAGACTTGTCCATCTTGGGCATGAGATAGCCTGCTAAAGTCAGATGCTTGCTTTTTTAGTGTATGTTTTTAGTGGTCCACATGTTAAGCCTAAATAATTTAGGAATAAACAAACCATTTGGGCCGAGGATGCTGAGTTTGACAGGTTAAGTGATTTCAGGTTCAGTGAGTTCTGTGGTTGGGATTGAACTCTGCTTTGGTCTCCAGGCCATGTGCTCTCTTCTTACGCCATGAAGAGCTCAAGCAAATTCACATGTAGTGCTTTAGCCTTCAGGCTAAAGGTCCCCTATTTCTCTAGACTGTTCTTCATGTGCAGAGGTTTTTAAAGCTCTCATTATACTGGCCACTCTCCTCTGGATAGGCTTGATCTTAAATAGTGGCATCTAAACTGAACACAATCTTCCGTCACCATCACCTCCCTCGAAACAGATCTTGGGCTGGTAACAGTATCGCTGAAGTCTGTTAGCACCTTCTGGCTGATTATGTACTGCAACCCTCCTGTGCAATGCTTTTTCCACACAGAAAGTTCAATTCTCCCCCATGCTCCATTCAATTTTTTGGTAAGTTTTGAATTCAAATGTATGACTTTCTAATTATCCCTGTTAAATTGTACTATGTTCCCTAGTGTGCTAGTTTGTTAAGATAATTTTATATCACAGTGTATTGTCTTAATTATATTAACTCTCTCATTCAGTTTCGGGGCATCTGAAAACGTGATAAGGATGTTGTTTATGTTTTCCAATCATTGCTCAAAATGTTGAATAGTTGGATGTTTACCCTGCACAGAATAGTGCGATAATCATCGACTCTCCATTTTGCTTTCTTTCTATGTAGCCTTGGCCCAAATCAGCACAGAGCTGGAAAGCAGAACAAAGCCTTTTCAGTGTGATGCCAGGCAGGCAGCTATTCGCGCACACTTGAGTAGCTGATCGTGAGGTTTTTGAGGGCTACAGACTTTCCCCTCACAGAACTGCTCATTCTGCCTCAGCTGGATGTTTTCGGTGGCGGCAGTCTGGCACGAGCCCCTCCTTCCCTCGCGGTTGTAGCGGGACCTGCCAGAGTGAGCCCTCCTCCTGGTCGGATCTTCCAGGGGTAGCACGAGTTGCCGAAGCTGCCCCTGTGTTCTCTCACTTTCATTTAAAATCCTATTGATGAGGATTTTTAAAGAGTAAATTGGCCAATGTTTTTCCATTTTGAAACCATGTTAGGTAACAACTAATTTGGTAGGGCATTTAGTTTACTTGGGATATCATATAATATAGTAAAGAGTGGGCTGTATGGGATGTCTTTAGGGTCCAGTTTCAGTTCTGCTACTTGTATGGTGTGGCTTTAGCTATTTAACCTCTTTGTGCTTCAGTGTTTTAATCTGTGAAAAGGGGATATTAATACCTGTTACTATTAATGGTTATTGATTAATTTGTGGTTAAGTACCTACCACAGGGGTTAGGCAGAGCAGGCATTTCATAAACGTTATCATCATCACTATTTAAGCATAAAGCATTCACATCTTTTAGAAGCCCCGAGACTGTGGAGACTATATAAGAAACACTTCGATTATACTTGCCATTACTAACATAAGAGCTTAATGCCCCTATAAATCTTTGCATGAACATGGGCTTTATTGAGATGATTTCACACCTTTAAGGAATGCCTCCAAATAAATTGAATGGTTCACCTAATTACCCAAGTCCTTTCACTCTAAGGATAATTAATTCGCTCTTCTAGAATGCCTTGGAGATCCGTGAAATCCAAAAGAGGAGGCAATCTCCACAGAAAGCAGCCCAAACTTTCTAAAAGTTAAACCCCCCTGCCCCAAAAAACCCCCAAACAAAAAAAACCTCTATAAAGTCCTCAGAAGAATAAAGATGAATTCTGATGAGGTCTGCCATGCACTGTTAACTAAACAGGAATGTTTCTTCATCTGTACATTTGACCAACACACTCAGCTAAGGAGGGTAAGGAAATTGTTCTTCCGTGGAGTTTTATGGTCGAGTTTTTTATTGTCTCATACTGCCCACTGGGGGGGTACTCCTTTTATTTTCGCCTTCTGAAAGGGCTCGTTTTTCTTGTCAGATTAAGGAATGGTAGTAGTATAGGTTGGTAAACTCTTCTTTGCCATGGGATATGAGGATCATGATAATAATGACTGAAATCAGTAATCAAAATTCAGTTCTACGGAGTAAACATTATACACAGGTGCTGTGCTAGGGCCTGCAGGAGATTCGAGGCTGACCAAGTGTCAGTTTCGGTCCTCAAAGCAATTAAAAGAGAAGAGGGACAACTTCAGGAAAAATGACATGAGCAAGATATGGGGGAGGCGGTGAGGATTTGTAAAATGCTCAGAGTGCCGGAGGAAATGATTTGTTTTGGGAAGAAGAAACTCAGAAAAGGAAGGTGAGGCCTGACTGTGAGAGCTTGACTATAATTATTTTACACACTGCATTCTGTTTGATAATTGATCTAATATACCAAGTGTCAGTTTTCATTTCACAAAACACTGAAATAATGGCACTCAAATAAGATAAAGTCAGTGTTAAATAGCCTTTGGTATGTGTATCTGTTAGTTTTCTCAGTATTAATTTTGCTGGTCTGACATATTATTACATATTAATTAGTGATGAAAACACTCTAAAACTTACAATGAAAAGCTTCACAGATTGACAACTCAAATGTCAGCCATGTCCTTGTCCCTAAATTTTAAGTGCTTTTCCCTTGTACCATTTAACTCACATCTGAAAATCTCCAATAAATTCACAGTAGTTGTAATTATGTCACATTATTTCACTTCAACGGAACCTAGAAGTGATTGTGACCACAGAAAGTATAAAAAAACATTGAGCTCTGACATTTAGGACTGATACTTAGCATTTAGTAGTTACAAAAAATTTCAGAGATGGCCATCCCATAGGCGAAAGAAAATCTTTACAAAAAATGAAACATAAACATTAAACTTCTGGATAGAACCTGGAAAGTGACATACAAATTCCACCACTCAACTTGGGGCATCTTCTATGTCTCAAATGCTTGCTTGGTTTCCTGTCTTCCTTCTCTTAGAGAAGGTAATCCCTCATTCTCTGGCTCTTCCTGATACAGCCCCTGGAAGCTTTTGGAGTAGGTGGCCTTGGCCCGTCAGTGTTGCAGCAACACTTACCGCGAGATCAGAGCTAACACCATGGTCTCTGCAGGATCTCCCTGTCTACCTCAAGTCAGACAAAAATGTATGGCAAGGCATAGAATGAGCTCTCCTTTACTAATGGTCTTCATAAATGTGGTCAAAGCCCATCATCTTTCCTTTTACTTATGAGCTTATGTTTTTAACTATAAACTCTAGTATATAAGAATTGACACATTTCCCCCCTTAAATCAACTCAAATCCGTCTTTGAGCTCCCATCCTGTTGGGATTGGTAGCACATGTAATCTTTTGTGTCATCTGTCCTCTACTCCACTACATTGAACAAAATTCCAAGGCATTTTAGGTTGCACCAAAATATCAAGGAGACTATCCTATTCTACTGATTACCTCTTTGATGCTTATTGTCTTTGATCCTCCCAAGTCCAGCAACTGTACTGCTTTAGTTTTAAACATGGGAACATGGAAATCATTACTTTTAACTAGGGCTCTGTTTCCCTGAGTGACTACATAGCAATCATTGAGTTTAGCTACTTTCTCAGGCAATGGCTACAGAGCAGGGCTATTCTTGGGAAAGGTATGTCTTTGTTATCCACATACTTCCTTTAACTCTGTTCTTAATACATGGGACTTTCTCTCCCTGTCCTTCAAGACACTGGCATGATATCTTCAGTGAAGTTAGTCTTCTCTTTCTGCACAACAAAATCTTCAATCAAAAAATCCAAAGGATCTGGCTACCTGAGTAGTAATATGGAAAGAGAATGGAGGGGAAGACATATTAAATATTGGTAAATGATCTTGCCTCATTATCATTGAAGGAAGTAGGATTCTTAGTGAGTCCTACTTTCTCTTCTAATTTTTTTTTTCTACAGGTTTCTCGACCTTCAGTATTTTTCACACATCCTCATACATCATTTTAAATCTGCTTCAGATTTCTACCAGAAAGACCATTGTCATTTCTCCCCCTAAATACTGTTTCTGAATAATCATAAATGTACTATAATATTCTTAACTGCTCTGTTATGTGTGTGCACATGCAATTTAGTATTAGAAAGGAAACAACTTGGCATTAGTTGGTCAAAAACAGATATGGAGTCCAGAAGAAGGCACGGGCACTAGCGACCATTTTACTTCTTTCAGTTGGAGTTACTGAGAGGAACTCTTATTTGGGTTTCCGAGAGTTCTTTCTCTCCCTGGTCTCTTCCATCCTGCAATAGTCTCAGCTCTGCGGGTGCACGGATCCATCAAGGTCATGATAACGTTCATTCTGCAATGGAATAGCTGCTATGAATTCTTACGGTTCCTGTGACAGTCATTAGTTTTATCACAATACTGGCATGTGGTAGGATTATACTTCCTTAACCACTTTGTAGTTTGGTATGGCCATGTGACTTGCTTTGGCCAATGAAATGTGAGTTGAAGTGATGTGTATCGGTACTAGAGGTAACTTTACCAGCTAGTGCATGACTGGTGCTGCTCCGCCCCAAGCCTGTGTTAAGAGGGACCTCCCTTGAGTTTTAGTCCTTGAGTGATCATGGTGAGCAGAATTCCAGAGTTAGTTTATATCAACCATGTAGAGGGAATAAGAAATAGATGTGTGCTGTGTTTAGCCACTGAGATTTTTGGTGGGTCTTGACTGATGGTAAGCTGGGGCACAGGAGTTAGCAGATGGTATATGGTGAGACTGAACAAATAGCCAGGGCCAGACTTAATAGGGCTTTGTAGGCCAAGTTAAGATTTGGTTATTATTTTAAAGGTTATGGAAATCCATTGAAAGACAGATATTTTAGCCTGGCTATTGACATGACAGATTTGAGTTCATGAGTAGATTTAGGTTCATTCTCTTATTCAGTGTTCACATGGGAATTACATAATAGGGTATTGCATTAGTGGGAGTTACATTTACAAAAGTCAAAGGCAGGGAAATTATCTAAAACAAATTTAATTGTATGTAGCTTGCTTTGATATGGCGGCCAAACTGAAGGGCATGGGGTAGGGTAGGGGCTGTCCGAATTTATTGGACTAAAGCCAGGACAGAGAGTAAGAGGCCTTATCTTTTTAATGATATTCTCCCAAGGAGACTCTACATCCTGAAGTGCAGATTCAAAAAACCAGAATGAGGCAGGGATTTAAAATGTATAAATATATACATCTATATTCCAAGTCATTACTAGGCTCAGGCCAGTTGCAAGCAGAAAATACGTTTAGATGTGGATAGGTGGCACTGTTAACAGATGAAGGCCACCAGTTCATTTAGTTATTCCTGTTTTATTGAGGTATAATCGATATGCAACATTGTAAACTCTAAGGTATACAACTTAATGACTTGATATGTGTATATTGTGAAATGATTACCACAATAAATACTGTTAATATTCATCACCTAAAGTAGGTTATATATATATAATCCCTTATGATGAGGTCTTTTAAGATCTATTCTTATAGTAACTTTCAATTATACAATACCGTATGCTAAATACAATCAGGCCACTAGTTAATATTCAAGTATATTGCCCAGGACTCATACAAATTGTCCTTGACATTTGGTCAGAGCTGAATCATATTTTAAAATAGTCTGGACTCAGCCTCTGAAGTTTTATTGTAGGAAGCAATTCTGCATTGGCAGGAAGCTGACTTGAATGCCCTATAGATCATTTCCACATATGAGTTTCCATTGTACAAAACAAATCCATTTTCATTCCAGTGATTTCCCCTTCATTCTTTTCAAACTCCAAAGCAGAAAAAAATTAAAGTTTTTTCCTCATAAATTACATAGTTTTAATTCAGTAAATTTTCATAATCCATAAACACCAAACTTTCTAAAAATAGTTGAAAAATATAGTGTGTATATATCACATCTATTGATAGTTTTTCAAATGACAAATTATGTAGCTTTTGTTGAATACGACTATGAGAAAAGACAGCTCTAATCCCCACAGCAAAGACAGAGCCAGAGGAGTTGTGCTCTGTAATGGTCTCGAGAGCCATGGATTAGAGCCCAAGAAAGGATCAGGGAAGTTGAGGAATAAAATAGAATCCCAGAAGAGCCAAATTTGAAATAAAACAACTCTTCGAAGGAATGTCTTGAAATGAAAACTTGTGTTAAGTGCAAGACACAAGCCACCAGCCTGTGTTCACGTTATACTGAGCCTGATATTGATATTCTGAATTGATGATGAATTCCGCCAAGGGACTCCAGGGAGGCTGGGCCCAGCAGAGTGAAGACATGTTTATAGTTCCTATTCTCTTACCTTTATTTTATAGCCCTTCACTCCATTGCTTCTGCCCATCAAGTGTTCTCATTTCTCTCCTCCTTGTGCCATTCATTTCCCCCATCAAATTTAAAGTAATGTTCATATTGCCTTTATTCATTCAATTTCCATCTTCTGAAAGGGTGTCTCTCCTTGTCTTCTAACTAGATCATAAGTCTTCTATTTTTATAGCAAATAAATCCTAAATTTTATAGATCACTAATTTCCCAAGTAGTTGTTGCACTTATATAAAATCACATCATTTAATAAAATAATAATGATAACATATTTTTCAGCATATAGGTGATTTCCATGACCATTTTAACAGTGCTGGTTAAGAGCACTGATTCAATTTATTACAAGTAGAGAAACATCTTAGATTTACAAAAAAGGTTGCCTTAAAAAAAGAGATCTGAAGAGGATAAACCCTTAGTTCTGATATTTAGGATTTAATGTATTAAGGTATATTTACAATGATTACTGAGTTGATAAATAATTTTTAACATC
This sequence comes from Carollia perspicillata, assembly GCA_004027735.1. Classification (NCBI taxonomy): domain Eukaryota; kingdom Metazoa; phylum Chordata; class Mammalia; order Chiroptera; family Phyllostomidae; genus Carollia; species Carollia perspicillata. The sequence continues at coordinate 9,700 of PVKM010036339.1, forward strand.
TGTTTTAACATTTACTGTAATCTTTTCCAGCTTATATTGATAAATTTCATGACATTATTGACTTACATTAAGCAAAATGTTGGTCTGTTGACCATTATCAGAAAAAATTAGATTTTCCTAAAATTCCTGATGGTATGGATTTGGGGATGTGAAAATGTGAAATTAATTTGGTTCCTTTAAATAAGAAGACAGATGTTCACTTATTTGGGATGCCATGAAACATATTTTTAAAATAACATATGTTCATTTACAAAGTTAATAAAATTCCCAAAAGTATATGTAAAAGTAGAAAATAAAAATCATCAATGATCCTAATCTTTGACATAACTACTAACATTTTAGTGTTTCTAGTTTTTAAAAACTTAGTATTTGACCAGAAACATAAATATGTTTGGTATTATGTCCTTAAATTCATAGAAGTAAGGGTAAATGCAGGTATTTATTTGCAGATATTTACTAAAACTTATTAAAAGCAAAAATTGTAAAGTTGTGAAAATATAAGTGCATTTTGATGAATTTAAATATAAATTTTTGCTTTCATAAGTTTTAGTAAAAAGTCTAGTTTCTAGCTTGAGTTGCTAGAGTGTTAATTTTTACCATTATATATAGATGCAAAGTGATTCATTATGACCTTGAAGATGATTGATTTTAAAATATTTTGAAGCTTTCTGGATAAATTATTTAGCACAAGCTAGAAGATATGCTGTAGTTAGAATTAGAGACACAGTAATTTTTTCTCCTTAAATTTTCAGTGAATTTTAACTGTAGAGAAACGCGCCAGATTGACAGATGATATTAACTCAGAAGACACTGCAAACACTAATAAGTACAGAGAAAACCTATCTGCTTTAAGTTCACTCAGGAATAACATTCAAGACTTATAAAGCTCAAAACACATATGGGGGAAGTATTACATCAGGAAAAGCTAGCCAGCAAATAGCAGAGACTGTGGCTAGTCAATTACATAAAAATTGGACCATTAGTAACTGTACACACACTGTACATAAACCACAGAGATTCTTCTCACTTTTGGAATTTTAGAATTATTTCATGTGCAGTTTTGAGTAATTAACCCTGTTTTTTAAAAAATATATATACATATGCTGGAAGTGATTTAGAAACAAATGACAAATATTAACATCAATGTCACCAGGAAAATTAACACCAGTGACCAAGTACAAATTAATTTAGATTCCTGTATACATGTTTACAGTATTTTGTCATTTAAGTGAATCACGTCGATTTCAACCCCAGAGTATAAGTTAAGGTTACTTAAGATCGAAACTGTGCTAGTAATTATAAAGTGAGTCTCCAGAATCACATTTGTTGAATACCTCCTTCAACTATGTGGGACTAATGCATTATAATAAGATCTTTGCAGAAGTATGTTTTCAAGAGTTTCTGATTTCCTTGGTGCTGGTCCTGCCTGGTAATCCTTGCATCCATCTTGGTTCCAGAACTAGGGCAGAGATTTGCTCTCTCACTGACCACACATTTACAAAATAGTTTACTCAACAAACAAGATTGAACAAATGAGTGCATGAGGAAAGTAAACTCTTTAGATTATAACAGAGTCATGGATATGAAGGGAAATGCTGTGCACCAGCAGAAATAGGGCTTTGTTTATGTCGGTTCAGGAATTATTCAGAAGTAGTTCCTGAGAAAGTTTTAAAGGCAACTGGACAAATTAATAAACACAATACAGAGAGCATTTGTGTATAGGGAAGCAGGCAGGATATTTTGATAACTTCTTTTAGAAAAAGCTCTAGAGAAAAAGTTCTTCTAGAAATTCAGATTACAAGAAGAGCAGAGGCAGAGAGGGTAGAGGTTTATTTTTGCAACCCTACTGCAGTTCACCCTTTATTTGGATCAAGATTGGCTTGAACTCTACATGTAACCCAGCTGCGTCTCCACCCACTGGGGGAAATGGGGAGTTAGGATAATCATCCTGCTAATTTGTCTAAAAAAGACTAAATTGCAGAATCAGGGATCCCATTTCCCCCTAAATTATCCCAGTAGGGGGTCCGGGATGATTAAGTTTCTGAGGGAATCTTCCCTCCTCTCCACTTTGCATCTGGGTGTGCAGACTTTCCCCCAACATCTCTACAGCTAAAATTTGCCTACTGCTACATTGAATTCTGTACCTTCACAATTTGGCCACGAAGTCACTAGACATGGATCTGAGAAGTTCTGTATCTCAAACACATGCACACCTGAACCCCTAAAATGGAGATCCATTCTCACAATACAGTCATCCCTTGCTATGTCACGGTTCACTTTTTGCGGCTTCACTGTATCGCTTTGATATATTCTGCTTTGATGTATTCTATATTTTATAAGTGCCAAATGAAGAGCAGAGGTTTCTATAAGATGGGCCAGGGTTTGGTGGAGGCTTAATTTAATCTTGTTTTGCTAAAAAGACTCTATGCTTTTGATGGGAAAAACCATGCCATACATTTCTCATTTTAACCTTCATAACATTCACATATTACTAGTCACATGGCTGTTTTTTAAAATATAGTACTTCTGATATTGAAATTTCAGTTGAGTGCTTATTTAATGTGGTTTAAGCCTTTTTTGGTAGTTTTTTTTTTGTATTTTTTTGGTTTCTTAGAGTGTCTATCATGTATGAAGGTGATGCGGGAATGCTGACATATTGTCTTCGTCCATCTGGGCTGCTATAACAAAATATCACACACTGGGTGGCTTGTACACAACAGAAATTTATTTCTCACAGTTCCAGACGCAGGAAGGACAAGATTAGGGTGGTGCCAACTTGGTTGGGTTTTGCTGAGAGCCCTCTTCGGGCTTGCAGACTGCCAATGTCTTTCTGTGTCCTCATATGGTGGGGTCTCTTCTGTAGGGGTACTAATCCCATTCAGGAAGGTTCTACCCTTATCACCTAGGCACTGAATTTGGGGGGAGGGGGCACAACCATTTAATCTACACCACATGTTTTGTAGGTTACTACTTCACTTATACTAATGTCTTCATGCTGCCTTGAGGACGGCAAAGACAGAGCCAAGCGAAGACATGGGGCTTCCTGGGTTGTTTTAACAATGTAATATTCTTCAAAGTGCTATTGTTTGAATATTACTTTCATATTTACTTTGAGAAGTTACTGAATAAGATGTGAGAAGAAGAATAAAAAAGAACCATTAGTGGCTTGTCTCAGCTTTTCTAGAATAATCACTAGAAAGTCAGTTTTTGCCAAAAACTTACATTCTCTTCTTAAAAAACAAACAAACAAAAAAGCCCCTGTGGTGAATTAGGTGTAGCTTCCTCAGAAGGAAGGATCAGCAGGCCATACCATGTCTGACCTACTCTAGCCTCTCACCTTCCAAGTTTATCTCTTATACCTATAACCAGCTTTTGCTGAGAAGAGTACAACTACAAACAAATTTCTTCATTGTATTCTTGTTCAGTGATGACACATAGTAACTCTTTAGAAATGGTTACTATGTACAGTTGGCCAGCCACCCAGTGATCTAGACTAGGAGCAGAATTTGTGATGTGAGACGTTTGGATAAATTATTTTGATTCAGGACATGGCTGACCCAAGCACTACTGCATAATTAAAATATCCTGGGCTGGGAGCAGATTTCCAGTCAATATGGAAGCATAGGTAATACAGCTTGCCTTCTTGCACGACCACATCAAATTACAACCAAACTGTGGAACAACCAGCACTCAGAAATGTTAGAAATTGAGTCGAATGGAAGTCAGATAACTATGGAATTAAAGAAATCACATCCGTTCAGACTGGTAAGAGGAGTGGAGATGTGCAGCAGGCTGGTCCCACATCCATACATGGTGGATAAAATATTGGGAGGAAAATCTCAGGAGTGAGGAGTCCCATCCTCACACATGGCCCCCTAGCCCAGGGTTCCAGTGCCAGGAAGATAAGCCCCCATAAATTCTGGCTGCAAAAACCAGCAGGGAATGACTTAATGGAAGAAACTTCTAGAGTCCCAGGAAGTTCCCCTTAAAGACCTCACACATGAACTTACACAGACTCACTCCCTGTGACCTCCAGCACTGAGATGGCAGCTTGAAAGGCACCAGTGGCATACAGGTAGGAACTGAATTGTTTGACATAAGAGCTGGGGCAGGGGACAACTTTCTCTAAGACAGAAAGGTGGACAGAGGCCATTGTTCCTTTTCTGAGTCCTCCCCTTACAAAGCCACAGAACTGGCAGTCGGGAGCCATATCTGAGACTCCATCAACCTGGCTAACACCGCTCCTCCCTGAATATCCCCAGAGACTACATGCCACCAAACTTACAGGTCCACCAAGCTGCTTTTCCATATGAATGGCTGGTCTTGGCTCATGTTTCACAACTTCCAAAATTCTATCAAACAAGCAACAGATAGTATCAGTAAGCACTCAGTCCCATATCTATTACTAAGTAGCCCTAAGCTCAGAACTAGCAGCAGCCAGCTTAGATTCACAGCTTGTCTTTGCCTGGGAATCTTCAAGCTTAGCACAAGTAGCAGCCATCTCAGATTGCTTTATAGCTAAGGGAGGATGGCCCCAGGTAGAATACAGGTGGGAGCTAACCATGGACAGCAACACATGGGAAATCCCAGAGCCTGTGAACCCAGTGGACAGCTCTGGACCACCTCAGAGCACCACCACCTAGCCTCCACACAGCTGATCCTCTATACAGGGCAGAGGTTGGTGGTCAGTGGTCAAAGCCAGTGCTGGCAGCTGACTAGCCTGGGTAAATCCCTCCCATTGATCTGCCAATAGCAATCAAGGCTCAACTACAAGAGGAGGGTGTACTCAGTCTATACAAAAGGCACACCTTAGGTATGCAACTTGGGTGTTAAGAGAGGCTGTGCCACTGGACCCTACAAGACACCTATTATATTATGCAATGCTAGCAAAACAGGGAGTCATAGCAGCTCTACCCAATACATAGAAACAAACACAGCAAAGTGATGAGACAAAGAAACATGGTCCAAATGAAAGAACAGATCAAACTCCAGTAAAAGAACTGAACAAAGTGGAGATATGCAATCTATCAGATACAGAGTTCAAAACAATGGTTATAAGGATGCTCAAGGAACTTGGCAAGGACCTCAACAGCATAAAAATGATCCAGTTAGAAACAAAGGATATACTAATTGAAA
>PVKM010036340.1:0-14840 GCA_004027735.1 Carollia perspicillata
TGCACTCTGGTCAAAACCGCATGGTTCTTTCCTCCACCAGAGCTGTGGAGAGGGTAGGGGTCCCCACTCTGGCGAAGCCACATGGTCCACTCTCCTTCACGTGGCTGCCGTGCCTGGGTTTAAATCCCCGCACCAGTCCTCCTTTGCAGACCCCTTTCGGACTCCTGCCACAATCAGTTACATCTGCCAGCATTCCTGTGTTATTCCAAGTTTACTGGGCTGCCATTGTGAGTCCAGGCAGGCATGGTCCCATGTCCTGGAGCCAGTCTTCTCCAAGCTCCCACACAGGCGCTGTAACTCAGGGGACCTATCCCCCAGTTACATCTTGGGTGGAAGTCACTTCCATCCCCTTGGCTCATAGCATGGGCACAGCTATTTAACATATCTATGCAACCAGTTAAAGGTTATAGATATGTTAAATGACTATGTCAGAGGTTAGCTGCAAAGCTGTTGCTGTACAAAACAGCTCTCAATGGCCCTGTTCCATTTGTTCTCTCCCCATCTCACACCTGTGGGGGGGAAGTGGTGAGGAAGTCTTAATATTTCCTGGACAACTTGAGTTCTGGACCCCATTCCAAATCCCTTTTTGGGACCCCCCCTCTTGGCTGCACGCTGTTACAAGTCTACTGTTATTTACAAATTCTTTTGTTCATACATTGAAAATGTTTCCAAATTTTTGCCACTATAAATGGTTCTCTAGTAAATATCTTTGTGAGTAGTTAAGCTTTTTAAATTTCATTATTTTTTAAATGTATATAAAAATCCCTTATAAAATATGTGGACCGACAGTACATATACACACATATACATGTATATAGAGACATAGGTCAAGATTTGTTACTAATAAAGATGTATAATCAAAAGCGTTTGGAGCCCTGGATTTTGTGGTTCAGTTGGTTGGAGCATTGTCCTGCAGAACAAAAGTCCAGTCAAGCACATAGAGAAGGCAACCAATTGATGTTTTTCTCTCACATCAATGTGTTTCTCTCTCTCTCTTCCTGTAAAAGCAATAAAAAAATGTCCTCAGCGGAGAATAAAAAAGAAAAAAAGTGTTCGAAGGCCATTTACCTATTGCATTGCTTCAGGACCTTGATAGTTATTGATTTGAAAAATTATAAATGGCACTAATTTATGGTCATATGTGACTTGTCTTAGAAGATACCTGTATTTTAACAGAGGGCAGTGTTTTAACTGGGAGAATCCATCTCTAGTGAGTTTCAGACTCTATTTGGCAAATTGATGAGAGTTAGAGTAGAGAAGCCTTTTCCAGGAGAAGCATATCTGAGAAGAAACTTAGGTTTGGAGGCATTAAGTCCAAGATCAAGGTGCCAGCAGATCCAGTGTCCTCAAAGCACCCACTTCCTGGTTTGCAGAATGTTATCTTCTCATGCAAGGAGCAGAGAGAGTTAGGGTAAGCTTTTTATTTTTTATTTTTATGAAGACTATATTTATTGTTAGGGAGAGGGGAAGAGAGGGAGAAAGAAAGGGAGAGAAACGTTGATGTTTGAGAGGTATGTCAATCAGTTGCTTCTCGCAAGCCCCCAGCTGGGGACCTGGCCTGCAACCCAGGCATGTGCTTTAACTGGGATCGAACCAGCGACCTTTTAGTTCACAGGCCGGCACTCAATCCACTGAGTGAACCAGGGCAGAGTAAGCTTTTTAAAAGGTAAATAGGCTGAGAGGAAGTTGTTAATTTGTTAGTGTGCTGCCAAGAATTTTCTTTCCCAACGTTATTATAAGAATTGTATTTAGTGATAATATATTATATTTTTGAAAAACAGAGCTTTGATAAATTCACAGCCTTAGGTTTTTAAATATTACATTCAAGAGTTTTAGAATCTTACATATATATGTTTTATTTTAGGTTTTGTTACCTGCAGTGAAGATCTTGTGAAACAGAAGATTGAATAAAGTCTTGTAACATTGAATCGAAATTAGAGATTTAGAAAAGAAAGTAAAAATTAGTCACTTTGATTTTAGTGTTCCGATTTCATAATATTTATTTTTCTAAATAGATTTGGGGAATAGAAGATAAAATTCAGTGCTATACTAAAGGGCGCATTAATATTTGTTGTGTGTGTGTGTGTGTGTGTGTGTTTAAGAGAGGAAAGTAGACAATCAAAAGCTATCGTGATTCATAATGAAATATACTAAATTGAATTTTATGATGTCAGTTCTTGGCATTATAATCTATGTAACTGATTTAATTGTGGACATCTGGTTATCTGTTAGGTTTTTCTATGAAGGACAATATGTTTTTGGTGTTTTAACAGTAAGCTTTATGCTCTTTGGAACACTTGTGGTCCAGTGTTTTAGTTATTCTTGGTTCAAGGCCGATTTAAAGAAAGCAGGCCAAGAAAGTCAGCATTGTTTTCTTCTACTTCACTGCTTGCAAGGAGGAATTTTTACAAGGTGAGCTTACACTTTTGATCACAAATGCTATTTTTCTTTTGTCCGAATAGAAACTACTTTTCTGTACAGGTCATCAAATGTACAAAGTTCCCCTATTTGCATGTAGCAACATGTAGCACAAAGGTTACTTGCTCTTTATTGGTACTTGTATGAGTCATGGCTATACTGCCAGAATTCCAGGTTTATTAATAGAATGTTTTAGTTTGCCTGATTAAGCTACTTTTTCTGATATGTACTCAGCTTTTATGGGAAGACATTTCTATGTCTTGTGATCTTTTGTTTTATATTCCAAGCCTGATAGTGCAAATATAGCCTATTACTTGCAACTCTGTTAGAACACTTAATTTTAGGTTACTTGTACCATTACTTTGACTCAGTGACAAAATTTACTGCTGTGGAAGCCGTGTGGTTAGCTGGTACAGAATCAGGCATAGAACTAAAAATAGCCTTACAAATCATGTTCAAAACTTTATTTTATTGGTGAAAAACTACAATGTAAGTAGGCTCTGAGAATTCCATGATTCTCTGTGTATCTAATTTCATATGACCTTTTCATTATTACCTTAAGTGATTTAATTCTGTTGAAAGCAATATATATAAAAATACAAATAAAAGAGAAAAATTAAAAACAGTACGTTATTAAGAGTAACATATTAACAGTGTGTTATTAAAAACAGTATGTTATTAAGAGGATAACATACTATTTTGTTACAGTTAGATTTGGAATTCGAACTATTTTAATAGCCTACATAAAGGTTAATTTCTGATTCTGTCCTGTTAAAAAGGAACATATACATGGCAATTAGTTGAAAGAATTGAAATTTTTTCAGGCTTTTTATGTGGTAATTAATAATAATAATAAATGCCATTGAGTTTGTGTGGAGATTTATAGTTTTCAAAGTATTTTCACATACTTTGTCCTTTTAAAGGCAAAGTTTTTAAGGTTATAGCATGTAAGAGAAACAAACTATACAATGAGAAAAAAGTACAGGTTTTAAGGAAACTGGAAAGTACATTAGGTGTTAATACTGGAAATAAGTTTGAAACTGTGTTCTCAGTAAGATGAAAATGTTTAAAAGGATGGAATAAAAGTTAGTGCTGATAAGCATATATGTATAATAAATAAGATTTAATGAATATTCTGTATAAGCAATAATGAGAATTATGTAGTTAAAATATCTAGATGATGATAAAATTAACTCTTGCAGAAAGGTTAGAAATATGGTAGATTCTTTGTTATTTGCCATTCTATAAATATAAAATTTTCATATCTACAGAATGATTTTCATTGGTGTTTCAAATAATGACTTGAAGGTACTGTAAGACATCGTGTTACAAGTGATGAATTGTATTATAAAAGAAACACAAAATTGCCTTGATTTTCATTGTCTTTTGACATCCCTAATAATTTTAGATTGAATGTTAGACATTATATATAAAAAATTATAGAGTCTTCAGATAATACTGTTTTACCTTTCTCTTGTGGTTATTTATAGTAAGCATCAGTCCACTCTTGGTTTGCTCTTGGAGCGCAACCTTCTAGGGCACTGAGAGCCACTGTGGTCTTGCTCCTTCAGCATCTCTGGGACCTTTCTAGTCCTTAGCTCCCTGGCATCGCAAGACTGCCAGAAATTCTGCTTTGCTTTTTCAAGACCTTCGGCTTAGCTTTTAGCCTTTATCTTACAGTTTCAAAATTTGGCAAATGTTTTTGGGGAAAAACGGGCTGTACTTTTGAGATCCTTGTCTTCGGTCCTAAAAGATCTTTAAAACCACTGCTATTTTGTTTGTTTTCTAACAAAAGATTTCTGCCTGGGAAATATCCAGATTTTCAACATCTTGTCCCAAGTAACAGAATCAGCGAGTACCTTCAGGCAACAAGTATCTACAGAAACATTAGCTTAGTTTCTAGCTTCTTTGGTCGTTTTGGCAGGAGTATTGTGGTCTGTTCTAATATACTATATCCTAAATAGAAGCATAGTCCATAAAGTGCAATCTTGGGTTATCCCATAATGTGCAGTCTTAAATTATTCCAATTCTAAAGTTGAAAAGAACCTTAGTTTCTCTCATAAATATTATAAAGACCTCAAAACACTTGAATTCCATGTATTGATACCATGTTGCTGGTATTTTAATTTTTGTGTTTAGTCTCAGTAGATCATATTTTTGTGTCATTATTTCTGTTTTATATACTTAAATTTTATTAAATTTTGATTGTACTCAGCCATATATTTTTACTATTCTTTTTATTTTTTATTTTTTATTGTTTCTTGAATCTCAGACTTTCTACTCAGGATCACATTTCTTTTGCCTCCCTGAGGTCGAGAATGGCATCTACTGGGAGTCTGTTGGTGAAACCATCTCTCAATTTTTGGTTGTCTAGAAATGTCATTATTTCATCATCTTTCTTGAGAGATATTTTAGTGGCTATGGAATTCTAGATTAAGTACTTGGTTATTTTCTCTCTTTGTTTTACACTCTCTTGTCTTTGGTTTTCATTGTTTCTCTTGAAGTATTAGGTGGCAGTCTTTTAAATGTATTTTGTTTTTTTATTTCCTGTGGTTGCACTTATGCTTTCTGTTTTTCTTTCACTTTATATTAGTTATATTATTATTTTTATTTAAGAATTTTAATTTTATTTTTCTCTTTATCTTTGGTGTTCTATGTTTAATTATGATATATTGAGGTATGGATTTATTTCTCTAGCTTGGGATTTGCTACTCCTCATGATTCTTTGAAACTTGTCAGTTCTGCACAATTCTAGTCATTACTTTCTAACATTTCCTAATAATATAGTATATTTCTGTTTTTTTGCCTTTTGGGACTGCAAGCAAATGAAAATTAGACCTCTCATTTCATCTAACATGACTCGTATGTTTCAGGTATTTTAAATTTTTATTTTTTTGACTATGGTACATTCTGTGTAATTTTTTCCATGACTTTTATTACTAGTACTTTCTTTTGTTGAGGTCAAAATGTTATTATATCTAACCACTGAGTTTTAAATTTTAATTATTACAATTTTTATATTTAGACACTATATTTAGTTCTTTCAAGCGTGCTGTGTCACTTTTTACAGTTTCCTGTTGACTGCAGACATTTCGAACTTGCCATTTGTATCTTTAAACATAGTAAGCATAGTTGTTTAATTTACAGTGTTAACATCTAAAGCTTTTTCAGGTTTGTTACTACTGGCTTTGCTTTTACTATTGGGTACTCATATTATCTTATTTTCTTAGTATCAATGATTATGTTCTGGTCATTGCCCTTGAAAAAATTCACTGTGAAGCCTTCACCAAGTCATCTGTAGAGGCTTTGATTTTATTCTTAGGAGATGTCTAGAGTTTCTGTAAGTTGGGGTCTACACTTAAACTCATGGTTTGAGGTGCTTCCTGATTCAGTCTTGAAAGGTATTTTTTTTAGAAATTTATGTATTTCTTCTAGGTTCAATTTGTTGGCTTATAATTGTATTCTTTAATGATCCTTTATATTTCTGTGCTGTCAGATGTGATTTCTCTTTCATTTTTTAAAAAGATTTTATTTATTTCTTTTTAGGGAAGGGGAGGGAGGGGAGGGAGAAAGAGCAGGAGAGAAACATCAATGTGTAGTTGTGTCTTGTGTGTCCCCTGCCAGGGACCTGACCCACAACCCAGGCATGTGCCCTGACTGGGAATCAAACTGGAGACCCTTTGGTTTGCAGGCTGGCACTCAATCCACTGAGACACACCAGCCAGGGCCATTTTTTATTTTATTTATTTGGATCCTTTTTCTTTTTTTCTTTATGAATCTCTCTAAAGGTTTGTTAATTTTGTTTTATCTTTCAAAGAACCAACTCTTAGTTTCATTGATCTTTTATTTTTTTAGTCTTTATTTCATTTATTTCTGCTCTGATCTTTATTATTTCCTTTCATCTACTTTGGATTTTTAAAATAATTTTTAAATAAGATTTTATTAATTTATTTTTAGAAATAGGGAAAGGGAGGGAGGAAGAGAGGGAGAGAAATATCGGTGTTTGAGAGAAACAGCAAACACGCCTTTCAGGTGTGACTCAACTGGGCACTGGGCCTGCATCCAAGGTATGTGCCCTGACTGGGAATGTAGCCAGTGACCTTTTGCTCTGTGGGACAACACTGAGCCAAGTGAGCCATGCTAGTCAGGGCTTACTTTGTATTTTGTTCTTCTTCTTTGTATAGTTTTTTAAATGTAAAGATAGGTTATTTATTTGGATTTTTTTCTTGTTTCTTGAGGTAGGCCTGTATAGCCATGAAAGTCCCTCTTATAACTGCTTTTGCTGCATCCCAAAGGTTTTGGAGAGTTGTGTTTCATTTTCATTTGTCTTCAGGTATTTTTGATTTCCTCTTTGATCCATTGGTTATTTAGTAGCATGTTGTTTGTCTCCATGTATTTGTGTTTTTTTCAGTTTACTTCTTGTGAACTTTCTAATTTTATGATATTGTGGTTGAAAAAAAAGGCTTGATGTGATTTCAGTCTTCTTGAAGTTATGGAGACTTGTTTTGTGACTTGTTTAGTCTCCAAGACTAATCACATTAGTCTGCAGAATACACATTGAAAACAATGACATTAATCTGCAGAACACACTGGGAAAACAATTTTTGGTTAAAACACTCTAGAAATGTCTATTGAATGAATTTGGTCTGGTGTGACTCTTAAAACCTTTCCTTCCTATTTCTTGTCTGGATCATCTATCCATCGAGGTAAGTTGGGTATTGATGTCCCCTACTATTGTAATACTGACAATTTCTCCCTCTATTATCTGCTCATTTTTAATTTTTGCTTTATATGTTTATGCCCCTGTGTTGGAAGGGGTGGCCCAGTATGCACATCTGTGTGGCAGCTTCCTGTTACTTTGGTTGTCTGTGGCTGGAACAGGGTCTGGGTTGAGCAGCCTGGTACGTGTGTGCTGCGATGCCCTTTTGGTCTCATTGGAGTGAGCTCAGGACAGGGCGTCTGGGAATGTACTATGGTGACCTTGCAGGTTGGTCAGAGCACCTCTTGCCCACACTGTGTAGGTGTAGGGAAAATGTAAACAATGGCTTTCACAGGTTTCTCAGATCCTGGAGAACTCTCACAGTTCCCCAACCTTCTCTGTGTTTCTGTCTTTCTCTCTTATTTGTTATGCGAAAGCTGTTCATCTGCCCTCAGTTGTCTTTCAGGAAGCATTGCTCTAAATGTGTATGTGTATTTGGCGTGTTCCTTAGTGGGGTTGAATTCTCCTGTGGTGCCACCTGGGACCCACCTCCTCGTAGTTGTTTACCCACTGCTTTTTTGGGGAGTGAGGAGACATGCATTGGAACTTTCTACTCCATCTTGCTGATCTCCTTTGCTTTTGAAGCATAATTTTGTAAGATGCAGATTTCTACATTTCTCTCAGTATTTTAAATATTGCATTTCACTTCCTTCTTTCTTGTATGGTTTCTCAGAAGTTGGATGTGATTCTTACCTTTTCTCCTCTATAGGTAATATTCTTTCCAGTTTTTTAACCCAGTTTTGATTTTCTTCAGTTTGAGTACAAAATGCCCAAGTATGGATTTTTTTTTTGCATTTATTTTTTGGTGTTTTTGGTGTTTGTGAGCTTCCTGGATATCTGGTTTGGTGTCTGACATTAATTTGGGGAAATTATCAGTTATTATAATTTCAAATATGGCTTTTGTTGCTTTCCCTTTTTCATTTCCTCCTGTTATTCTTTCCCATTACATGTATATGATACCCTTTGTAGTTGTCACACAGTCCTTGAGTAGTCTTTTAATTTTTTTTGTCTTTGTTCTCTTTACTTTTCAGTTGTGCAGGTTTCCATTGAGATATCTTGTAGCTCAGAGATTCTTTCCTCAGCTGTGTACAGTCTAATAAGTCTATCAATGATTCTTCATTTGTTATAGTGTTTTTGATCCCTAGAATTTCTTTTTGATTCTTCCTTAGAATTTCCATCTCTCTTCTTACATGAACGGTTTGTTTTTGTGTGTTGTCTATTTTTTCATTATAGTCCTTAGCATATTAATTAAGTTGTTTTACTTTCATATTCTCCTACTTCCAACATCCTTGCCATTTCTGAGTCTGGTTCTGATGCTTGCTCTGTGTCTTCAAACTATGATTTGAAGTATGCCTGGTAACCTTTGTTGAAAATAGGGCATGATATATGGCAGGTCCTTAAATAATGTCATTATGCTCAATGTCATTCTTGTTATAATGTTGATGAGATACCATAAGAATTAACTCTTGTTTATATCAATGGGCCAACTGGAAACCTGGTTTTGATATGTCATTTCACTTCAGTTATAAGAACCTATTAATGAAAGTGAGGACTTACTGTATCGAGTGGAAGGAGCTGTGGTAAATAGGCCTTTAGTAATATGGTGGTGAAGTGTGGGAGGACTACTACAGTCCTATGATAGGTCTCAGTCTTTTAGTGATCCTTTACCCCTGGTCTGTAGACATCCCAAATGCCTCTCAGTCCCATCCCCACCAAAGCTGTATTTTACATTTACATTATGATAAAATACAGCTTTGGGGTATTTCAAAATGGCTACTTTCATTTATGCCTGCTGGATGCCTTTTTCCCCATCTTTATTGTGGGAGTCAGAGCTCCAGGGTCCCTGCTAGGGTTTTTAACTAACAGACTTGTCCACATTTTGCTTCCAGCAATTCATCAATTATAGTTTAAGTTTTTCTAATCTGGCACTAGTTCTTAAGGGTGTTTCTTGAGGTTTTTCTACTCCTATAATTTATGATTCTTTGTATCCACCTGTATGTATCTCCAGTTTTGGGGGAAACAATTCGCCTTGTGCTCTTACTTCTCTGTCAGACACAAGAAGTCGTTGATTTTTTCGGTTTGACTTTTACTTGCTAGGAAGGAATGGCAACTTCTAAGTCCCCTTATACAACAGACTTGAAATTAGAAGTCAAGTCATGTATTCTTGAAGTCATGTATTTGTTACTTATGTTCTTTTTCAGTATTGTTTTGGCTGTTTTGTATTTTCACATAAATATTAGAATCAGTTTACCAGCTATTGTAATTGGCATTGCCTTTTAAATTTCACTTTCCAATTGTTTGTTTCCATGTAATAGAAAAACAATTGATTTCTTTTAATAACATTTTCTCAGACCTGATGGACTCATTATTTCTATTAGTTTTTTTATTGTTTTCCTCATACTTTCTGTGTCAATCATCATATCATTTGCAAATAGGAATAGTTTGATTTTCTCCTTTAAAATATTTATTCTTTTTATTTTTTTACTTTGCTTCATTTCTCTAAGTCTTCCAGTAAACTATTAAATAGAAGTGATGAGAGTGACATTTTTTTATTTGTTCTGATCTCAGGGGTAAAGTGTTGAATGTTTTGCTGTGAAGTTTGGTGTTACCTGTAGGTTTTTCATAGTTCTTCTTACCAAATTAAAGAGATTTCCTCCTCTTATAATATTCTTGATTTTTTTTGTTATTATGAATGGACGTTGAATTTTGTCAAATATATCTGCACTTATTGAGATGATCACATGGTTTTTCATTGATTCAGTCTTTCATTATTTACTTATTTTTTAATTTAATTTTTTTTCAGTTAAACAATGGTTTTATTGCTTGAGTACAGACATTTTATGCAAGTAGGGCAGAGGCTGTGGATGACTTGTATTTCCAGTTGGGAGGGAGGACTCATTTAGTCTTATAATATTGAGCCAATGGTGAACATGGCTCTCAGTCAGAATCAGATGGAATTTATCATCCTTATCATTTCTGTTCCTCTCAAGATGCTTTTGAACAACAATAGCTTTCTTAATTAAATGGTAGAGATCCTCAAGAAGAGCAAGTCCTTTGGACATAAGAATTCTCAAGATTTTATTGCCTGTCACAAAATGTACTTGTGCAATGCCATGTGAGTCTCTCAGGATCACCCCAATTTGTGAGGGAGTCAGGCCCTTCTTGGCTAGTTTGTAGATCTGCTCCTTCATGCCATTAGATACCAATTTCATCTAGGTGCAGATACTGTGGTGGTAGGGCACAGCCGACTGGGACAGGCCCTTTCCAGGAGCATGCATGTGATCCATGATGGCAGAGGACAGAGAGTCTAGCCTTACTGATGGATTTAATGCCGTTAAACCAACTTTGCATTCCAGCGACAGACCTTAATTGATGATGATGATGATGATGATTGTTGTTTTTATTTTTAAAGATTTTATTTATTTATTTTTAGAGAGAGGGGAAGGGAGGGAGAAAGAGAGGGAGAGAAACATCAATGTGTGGTTGCCTCTTGAGTGCTCCCAGCTGGGGACCTGGCCCGCAACCCAGGCATGTGCCCTGACTGGGAACTGAACTGGCCACCCTTTGGTTCACAGCCCAGCGCTCAATCCACTGAGCCACACCAGCCAGGGATGATGATTGTTTTTTATACATTGCTGAATTCCATTTTTAAATATTTCATTAAGCATTTTTGTGTCTATGAGGTGTATTGTTTTATAATTTTTTCCTTGTAGTAACTCTTACAAGTTTTAGATTAGTTTTATGCTAGCCTGCTAATAGAAGTTGGCAAGTATTCCTGCCTTATTTTCTGAAGGAGTTTGTGCAAGACTGGTGTTTTTTCTTCCTTAAATGTTTGATAAAATGTATTGGATAATGTTGTGTGCAGATTTTTGAAAGCAAGTTTGATTTCTTTGAAAAATTCAGATTTATTCAGATTTTCTAATGATCTTGTGTCAGTGTTAGTAAATTGTGGTTTTCAGGGATTTAGTCCATTTCATCAAAGTTTCACTTGTTGGTATAAAATTGTTTCTAATATATCATTAGTATAGTTTCGATCTCTGGCAATGTCACATTTCCCATTCCTGGTAGTGGCTTGTTCTGTTCTCTCCCTCTCCTACTTCCTCTCTTTACCCTTCAGCATCTTGTTGGAGGTTTCTCTATTTCTCTTATCTTTTCAAAGAACCAAATTTTGGCTTTTTAATTTCTCTCTATTGTTTGTCTCTTTTTTATTGCCCTGATTTATACTTTTATCTTTATTATTTCCTTCCTTCTATGTAATTAGAGTTTACTTTCCTTCTCTTTTTCTAGGTCATTTCTATGGAACTTCCATTATTACTATTAACTCTTCTTTATTTTCTAATAAAAACACTGAGACTATAAATTTCCCTCAAACCTATACATTAACTGTATCCTGGACATTTTGATATGTTATATTTTTATTATCCATTAGTTCAAAATACTTTTTAGATTTCCTTGTGATTTCTCCTTTACCCAAATGTTAGGCTGTATTTAAAATGTTTTTCAGATATTTTGAACTTTTGTAAATATTTTAATATTAATTCTTAATTAATTCCATTATGGTCAGATAACATACTCTTAAGATTTCAATTTTGAAATTTATTTAGGTTTGTTTTATTTCTTAACATATGGTTCATCTTTATGATCTCATGTATACTTTAAATATATGTGTTCTGCTGCAGTTGTTGGTTGGTTGTAGTAATTTAGAAATGATATTTAGTAAGTGTAGTTGATAGTGTTCACATAGATTCTATATTCTTATTGATTTTTTTGCTTAGTAGTTAGGTGTTTTGGGACAACTGGGTAGCCATTTGAAAAAAAGTTATGTAAACTATAATTGAACCTTCATAGGAAGGTCAGACTTAGCTCATGCCCTAGCACATGATCTTGAAAAGAATTTAGCCTGTTCTAGGATGAGGGTGAAATTTTCAGAAGTATGTTGATAGAAATGTAGAGAGGGGTACTAAGAGAATTTTTAAATTCTGTAGGTTATGTTTTTATCCTCCCAGTGTTTGATGTAACAAAATATGGGCTCACTTTCTTCTGGCCATAAGAAAATCTGAGAGGATAAACTAGAGGCGTTTTGTTTCCAGAGTAGCACTTACCCTGCCTGTCCAAACACATGGACAAGAAGAGGCTTTTTTTCCTGTGTGCCATGTAAATAGGCAGACCACACAGAGATTGTAGAAATAGACCAGAATGGAAGAGGAAGCAATAGCCAATCTATGAAGCATAAAAAGATTAAAGGTTAAAAAAGCAGTAAAGGTTTTGATTAACTTTAGAATTGGAATAATGTAAGATTCCATGTTATGGACTATACTTCTAAGTAATCAGACACTGGATAAATTTCAAACAAATAAAGTAGCATGGGGAAAGTTTCTAACCATAGATCAAATTCCATAAGTTGTAAAAATTATATATTTGATTATTAAAAATGCATGTCAATAAACAAAAGTGGAACTCGCCTAATGTACAGACCAGAACAAAAGCAATTCTAAAAGAAAAACAACATACAAGAGGCAACTGATCAGTGTTTTTCTTTCACATTGATGTTTGTCTCCCTCTCTCCCCCTCCCTCCCCCTCTAAAACCAGTAAGCATGTCCTTGGGTGATGATAATAGAAAAGTTTATGGAGTATGAATCTCAATAAAGCAACCGTGAGAAGAAATTTGTAGTAGAAAAAGTTTGTGGGGAAAATCTGTACTGAAACATATGCTACTTTTAAAAAATACTGTGTATATAAACATACATCTTATAAAGTATATATTACTGAAGATAAATATTCAGATTTACTTCACAGGTATTGGCTTGCCTTGAAAAAGGGTTATTATGTGGCTTTCAAATATAGCAGCAAAACCGATAACTTCATAGAAGAACGAATAGATCCCCATAAAGAAGCTATAGACAGAATGACTGATTTGAGCATGCTCCGGCTATTTGAAACCTACTTGGAAGGCTGTCCACAACTTGTTCTTCAGCTCTACATCTTTCTGGAACATGGTCAAGCAAATTTCAGTCAGTGTGAGTGTTTCTTAATAGCCTTTGTTAGATGGATGCCACTGAGATCTTATGTTAACTACATTAACTCTTTGGTAGGTTTGAGAACTTTCAAATTGCTTTTATTTATAAAAGTATTTATTTTTTTTAAAAAGAAGTACATGGTTTAAATATTTAAAAATATATAAAGACATGTCTTCCTCCCCCTTTATCCTGTTTCTTCCTTTGCCCAGAAAGGACACTATTGTCAGTTTTTTGATGCTTCTTCCAGAAAAATTTTCAAAAAAGCCTATATTAATTCTCTCTCTTTGTCTGTTTTTCTGTCTCTCCCTCTCTCTTCCTCCCTCTTTCTCTTCCTCTCTCTTCCTTCCCTTCTTTTACAGAAATAGTGACATAAGAAAAAAACTGTCTTTGCTTTTTGCATTTAACAGTATATCTTGGAGATCTATCTATAGCAGTACAGAAAGAGCTCCCTCATTCATTTATATTACCTGCATAATATTACCAATTATGGATATATCATGATTTATTAAACAAGCCCCTTTTTGTATTAATTTAGGTTGTTTCTAATATTTTACAATCGCAAAAATGGAGCAATGAATAATCTTATGCATGAGTCATTTTGCATGCTTAAAGCATGTCCATAGGGTAAATTTCCAGAATTGGAATCATTAGATGAAAGTGCAGATGCTACAGAACTCATGAAAGTTGGCCAATATGTTGCTCTATTATAGCCATTAATTAATGGCTAAGGTTGCATGCAGACTTGGATTCAAATCAGAGGACGAGATTGTCATCTCTCTTGGAGTTCCCACGATACTAGACTCACCTGTGAGGAGATCATTTCATTCCCCTGAATAGGCTTTCTTACCTAATTTCCCATAAACCTCTAGACTGTAGTCCCTTCTAATATTATTTTTACTTAGGTTGTTAGAAAGACACTGTAATGAATGTACTGTGAATGAGACCTCTTTTTCCCTGTGATGCAAATAATTTGTGGGTTGGGACTTAGGTGTTCTGTGTCATATAGTTACTGAAACTGAAAGTTCAACATTTCAGTTTATAGCCTGTCTTATGATAGATTTGCTGATGATTTCAAATAGTTCATAGTATACAGATCAGCAATGGGATTCAGTGACTGTTATCTTAATATTATGGTTCTACCCTCATTCTTTAGTTTCTCCTTGAAGCAAGAAGTTGAGGCATTAATTAAAAATAGCAAAAAAAAAAAAAGAGAAATAGTCTAATTGTCTAACAATAGAAGAATTGGTAAATAAGTTATTGTACACTGTTCCAATAAAAAATTATGTAGCCAGGGGACCCTAGTTCGCTGCTGGTGGGATTGCAGACTGGTACAACCACTATGGAAAACAGTATGGAATTTTCTCAGAAAACTAAAAATGGAACTGCCTTTTGACCCAGCAATTCCACTGCTAGGATTATATCCCAAGAACCCCAAAACACCATTCCAAAAGAACCTATACACCCCAATGTTCACAGCAGCACAATTTACAATAGCCAAGTGTTGGAAGCAACCTAGGTGCCCATCAGTAAATGAATGGATCAAAAAATTATAGTACATATACACAATGGAATTCTATGTGGCAGAAAGAAAGAAGGAGCTCCTACCCTATGCAACGGCATGGATGGAACTGGAAAGCATTATGCT
>PVKM010036341.1:0-14826 GCA_004027735.1 Carollia perspicillata
TTAAGAAAGGTCAAGCATTTTTCTTAAAAGTACAACTTTAATACAGGTATACTTGGAAAAAGATTATTTTCCTTTCCTACTTTGAATTAATGACATCCATCTACAGAGTAGCAAGGTGCAAAATTAGTTCTTTTAGTACCAATAATAAAGTTATAATAGTCACCATTTATTTAACACTTGATATAAGCCAGGCTTGTCCTTAATGCTTATATTACCTCATTTAATACTCCTGACAACTATATAAAACATTATTATTATTAGCATTTCCATAACCTAACTGCTTTATGAAGTATATTTCATATATTTAAAGCATACACTTTAATAAGCTTTAAGATACGTATTAGCCCATGGAACCATTACCAGAATTAAGATAATGGGCATACCCATCATCCCAAAAAGGTCCTCAGTGTTCGTTTGTAATCCATCTCTCCCTTCCCACACTGATCTCCTCCCCTCCCATCAGGCAACCACTGACCTGCTTTCTGTCATTACAGAGTACGATGAGAAGGAGCTGGGATTCTCACACACTGCTGGTAGGAATGTAAAATGACACACACACTTCAGAAACCAGTTTGATAGTTTCTCAAATATCAAACATATACCTATGACATGACCTAGATGCTCCATTCCTGAGTATTTATCCAAGATAAAAACATATGTCCCTAGAAAGGCTTGCATGTGAACGTTCACAGAACTTTTTTATGATATGGCTTGTGTTTTAAAGACATTCTTCTGAATGCTAATTTTGGACTAAACCCAGGAAATTGAGCAGAAGGAAGAAGATCAGGAAGTTACCATAATAATATGGATTGGGATGATGGTGGCTTCACCAGTACACTGTGATGGTAAGTTGATGAGAGGTGGGAAGATTCTACATGATATTTTTTGAAAAAGCATTACTGTATTTCTTGATATATTATATTATGGTATAGGAAATAGACAAGTGTCAAGGAAGTCTCCTAGATGTTCAGCCAAAGTGACAGGAAACAATGGAATTGCTGTTAACTGAAGTTGATAAAGCATCAGGAGGAACAGACCAAAAGAGGGTGAGATCAGAGGTGGACTTGGCCTAAGCTAATGTTGAGGCACTTGGGATATGCAGAGGGAGGGATTAAGAAGGCTGTCAGATATCTAAGCCCAGACTGGAGCTGAGAGGCCAGGGCTGGAGACGAGAATTCGGAAATCATTAGTAAACAGATGGTATCTAAATATGGAAGCGACTGTAGAAATAGAAGAGTGGTATAAGGGGAGGGGATCGGACATTGGGCTTCCAGCACAACCAACAGTGGTATTGACCAAACACCGCCACTGGAGTGGTGGGCGGTTACCACTGATTAGGGTAAGGGAATAGAGAAAAAGGATGTGGAAGCAGGGAGTATAATGAATCTTCGTGTATTTTCTGTGAAGAAAGACTAAGAAATGAAGTGGTAGATCAAGAAATGTGAGTTCAAGAAAGGTTTTTTGTTATGATTTTTTAAATTCTTGTCTTGATTTGTTATTTTGTTAGTCAAGCTGGCAGTGCAAGCTAATGTCTTTGGTGGTCTTTGATATTTAAAAAATTGAAATATATTGTATTTGACTGTGTGTATTTATTTTCACATTTTATCTTGAAACAATGCTAGATTCACAGAAAGTTGCCAAGATAGTCCTGAGAGGTCATTATACTCTCTACTCACCTTGGCCCAGTGTTTACACCTTACATGACCATTGCACAACATCAAGATCGGGAAACTCACATTGGTGCAATGTGTGTGCATCGTTCTAAGTCATTCTGTCGATTATGTAGACTCATGTAACCACCACCACAACTAAAATACAGGGTTATTCCATCACCACAAAGATCTCCCTTGTGCCACATCTTTATAGACACAATTTTCTCTTTATCTCTATCATTTTGTCTTTTCTAGAGTGTTATATAAATGGAATCATACAGTGTATGACCCTTCAAAACTGGCTTTTTTTCACTCAGCATAATACCTCTGTATCTATTCAGGTTGCTGAGTGTGTCCATTATTTGTTCTGTTTTATTTCTGAGTAGTATTATGTAGTATGGATGTACCACCATTTGTTTAGCTATTCAGCAATTATAAGACATTTTCAGGATGTTTGTATGTTGAGGAAATAATTCAGTAAAAGAGGGGAAACCAGATAATGCAGAAGAGTGTAGGATTAGCGGAGAAATATCCCTGACTGAACACACAGAGCTGAAGTGGAGAAATTGCCTTCTGCACCATAAACATTCATCCAACCTAAAACTGAAGTCAGAGTGAGTAGGCAAAAAAATGCAAGAAAATGGATGAGGAAATGGGAGTTAGGGGGAGGTCTTTTCCAACTGATTCTACTTTCTAAATAGATAACCAAGCAAAGTTATCAGTAGAGAATAAAAGTTGTAGAAAAGTTTTTGCAGGTTTGAGAAGAGAAGAAATGCATCTAGGAGAGTGGAGAGTGAACAGATCAGAGAAATGATGGACATTATGCTACAGCACAAAAGGTACACAAAGACATTATGCTACAGCACAAAAGGTACACAAAGTAATAGCCATGGATTTAAAGACAGAGTAGCCAGCACGGCTGTGTGTTTTTCTCCAGCCTCATTCAGCTGCACCATGCAGGTGCAGAGATTGCAGTGAGAATAATGATTTCAGGTAGGCAGAGGAGAAATCAGAAAAGCAAAATGGGAAAATCTAGAGGTGGGGAAAGCGGTACTTGTTTTTGTTTCAGAAACTCAAGGCACTTTATAGTCAATAGGTATTCTGTAAATGCAAGCAGCATAAAAGATAGTAAGGAGATGCTTTGAATTAGGAACAGAACACCAATCTTGTTTATCTTCAGTGTTAACCAATATCCTGAAAATCCCGTTGAAGTGCCACAGATACAAGCACAGCAGTGATTCCATTGTCTGTTAAGGCATTGGCACTTAGCACTTAATGCTGCCCTTTTTCTCTTAGGATTGGAACTATCTTCAGTCAGCTCACTCAATCACTGGTACTTCAATTTCTCCAGCCATTTGAATATCTGTAGACCTTTGACTCTCTAATACAAAACGTGCATAACCTACCCTACTCGGGCTTTCTGATAAACCATTTCTATTTTCCCTTCTGTCAGATCTGCATATCGCGTCAGGGAAAGAGGAGCCTGGTTAATGGATTCTGTGTGTATTTTCATTTTCCCGACAGACACACTTGGCTGGGGTATTAAAACACAGAAGCTTTGCAACTCCTCCCACCCAACGAATTTGATGCAGAGCGTCCCAATGGCATTCTTGAACACATCATGCCTCTTGGGGATGGAGACATTAAATAGCACATGAAGCAGCACAGTGTTGTGTGGTGTATCTGAGGCACCAGCATGTCTGTGATTTCACAAAGCAGGCTGCCACTTGTCTGAGTACAAATAGGACGTTTCTAGAATCTCTGGGGGAAAAGAAAACAAAAAAGATGCCTCTCAGTTCAAAGATACTTCCTAATCATGTTGGTACAGCTCTTTCAGACTGCCATCCCTCCCAGTACCAGCACTGAAACCACTGTAGTCAACAATGCTTCATAAGCACCTCTGCTTTTTAACAGGCTGGAAGCTAGGTATCTTTCTAATTAATGTTGTGTTTTTAAAATAAATTTCTGGCATTCAGTTTGGTTACAGGTAACAAGGAACAACAGCCTCAGAAAACAGAAAACCACATCTGTAATTTGTTCAACTACCTTGATCTGTTTTAGTATCTCAAGTCTTATATTTATTCTCTCCTCATTTATTCTCTCCTCTGTCCTCTCTCCCTCTCCCTCTCTCTCCCTAATTCTCTCCTTTCCCTCTCCCTTCCCCTCTCTTCTTTTCCTCGAATCCAACACCCACACCTGTACAAGAAAATAAACGAGGAGCTAGGGTACTTATGTGGATCACAGCACTTTGTTACTCAGGAAAAAAGAATAACAAATATTTTTAATTTCATCACTAGCAGAAGTCAAAAGGATGACAGAATTAAATCTGTGGGCCTTTCATTAACTAGTTCCTCCAAGTCAGTGCAGTGTAAAACATGACTTAAAATGCTTTTCCCCTAGCTGTCGGCTTGTTTGTTTTCACTCTTAAGCAAAAACTTCTGCAAATATGACCTTCCATTGACCTGGCTGATCCATTTTAAAAGACTTAAAACAAAACTGACTGAGGAATGCTATCTTGTAAGGCTGCAAGGCAGAGAACAGACCAGCTCATCAACAGCTACAGCTGGTGAAGGAAATGTTCCAACAGAGAGTACTTCACAAAGCTGTGTTCTTGGTGCCTGTTTTGGTGATGAAGGAATAGAAATGTTTGCCCAGGGCTCATTGGAAATAAGAGTGACTGGGAAGGGGGTGGGTGTGTGATGGGGAGATGCAGGCTGCTTCAGGCTCCTCCCTGTGGACAGTCCTCTGGCCACAGGTCAGCATGGCCCCAGAGGCACTGCACTTGAAAAGAATTAGGAGTTTTCCCAGGTCTACCGTCAGCAGTTCCCACTGCTGTTTGCCACCTTTGTGTTTCTATTCAGTGCCCCCTGCCACCACTTGTAGGCCACATCATCTCTCCACAACATACTTTTCTCATTGCCATCCATAGCCAGTGACATTTTGCCAACTGTCCTCTCAAGTTCTTGAACTTGGCAAAGTCTTCATATGAGCACTTTGGCATAAATTGCCCCTTTTGCCTTCAATACTCTTCATCTGACTGCCTCCTTCTCATCGGCTGGGTCTCCTTATAAACAACCCTTCCCAGACAGGTCTTTCCCAACTGTGGGGGCACCAAATTAGGCCTCCAACCCACAGTCATCCTTCATCAACCCTTGATCTAGATATAATGTGACATTTCTACTTGTTTGTTCACAGACGTGCAAAAATAAATCTATTTTATCCACCATTTGTATCACTTAGTGTGGTTCCTGGCTCAATACGAATGTCACCCTCTGTACATAACACTTGATTTTTAATAGTTATTTTTATTAAGTGGTTCCCACCTCCCTAGTTACTGGGGAACCCAGATCTCTCCAACACTGTGCCGTGATCTTGAAATACACTTCTCCACACAGCAACAGGAAGTATGTCACATTACACTCATTTCACAGAGTAGAAAACAAAATTCACAATAGTTATACGATTAGCCCAACATATTTAGAAACACTTATGTCCAAGAGGAAGTTATGGAAGCATCTTAAGCATGATAGCAGGTTGATGGGATCTCATCACAGATTATGAGATACGAGCTGTATAAGCTATGCTGTGCACCTGAAACTAATACGTTATTGAATGTCAACTATAATTGAAAAAAAATTTTGAAGCCTTATAAGGACCCTTTAAAGGACACTGTCAGCAGCTTGATTCTTTACCACAGGGTATTGCATCGTCCCTAAATCAAGTTTAAGAAATACAGAATGATGAAAAATGTGTCAATGGTCAGAATCATCCCTTTGAGTAACTATGGGCCAAAGCAGAACCAACTCATCTCTATGGGAATGTGAGGTATGTGATCAAGGATATGAGTACAGGATAAGCACTCATAAGTTGATGAAGAGAATTCTGGGTATGACACAAAATACTAATGCCAATAAAGGACGCCAGTCCTGCCCATACCTACACATACTATAATGTTGCAGTTAAAATTAAGAACTCTAGAATAAAACAAATTCCAGTTTTAATCCACACTGTACCATTTGTTATTTTTTGCTCTATTATTTGCTGTCATTATTAATTTTACTCAGTTTCCCATATTTCAAATGAATATAACAATTTCACTCTCAACATTAGTGTGAAAGGTATATATTTAAATTGGCCAAAACAATGTCCAACACATAGTAAGTAATTACTAACACAAAATGGTCATTTTTATTATGGGGGCTATTGTTAACATTATTATGATGATGAGCTTGAATGGCCATGGTAACAGACATTTTAGCTGCTATTTCTGAAAGTTTATATGCTAGATCCTCATATGGGCAGGAGGCCAGGCAAGTCCTTGGTCTGTGCCGTAGCAACACTGTCCCCTCTGTGTGAGAAACACTCTGTAACAGCACATTCATCTCTCTTCCTACCACAACTGAAAAAAAATCTTTGTGCTGAAAAAAATGTTACTCATAGGTGTGTAACAGACCTTTCTCATTTACATAAATTCAGTGGAATTTATAAGTATATGGTCATAAAAAAATCAGGGTTTTTTTTTGCGTGGTTGTTTTCAATACGTCTGTCATTAGATTCTGCAATAAAATTCCAATTTTATTCTAGGCTACCTAATAATTCACTCCCTTGGGGATATCATTTGTTATCATCCTAATTATCATTTTGAAACATTCTTGACGATTATATTCAGACAATTTGCTCAACCACACCTTGTTGAGGCTACATTCAGATTTGACTCTGCTGGCTCTATAACTAAATTAGTGCATTTGTACCTAAAACAAGTTTTCAATTACCTCCACAGGCATTTTCAGAATCAATTAATGTGGGGTGGAAACATTAATCTGGGTGCTTAACTACTGCCTGGGTATTAATTGACATTCTGATAACATACAATAAAGAACATCGAATGGCACAATTTAATATAAAAGTAGGTTCTGTTAAATAACTAGCTCCTATGGCTTATGTTTCAATACAGAATGACACTGGTGATTGAAACTATCATTTCAACAATGTTTACTGTACTAAAAATAAGCCTATAAGAGGTCATTAAATTTAGAGCTTTGCTTTTAGCCTTATGATTTTTGCATTATGTAAGAAAACTATAAATAATGGTTTTACTATTGAAATGATACTGCAAAAGTGTAATTTTATTATTTTAAAGAGCTTTTAATACGGATGAAATGATTAAAATCAGTGCTTGAATATTTTTAACCATAAGTATAGCTTTTACGCAGGATAAGCACTCCTGAGTTGATGAAATATTCTTTACTAGAGAAAATTTTATTTTTCTTAGATACTTTGGGTTCATAAAATTAATAAAAAATAATTGAGTTATTTTCATAGTGTGAAACATAGTATAATTGCCTACATAAAGATAGCAAATATAAAAACAGTTAATGCATGAATCAAGCTTCTCCAAAATGACTACTGAAGTTAACACCATTCTAGCTTTGTGACTCCTTTACTCAATCACTCATTCATTTGCTCATCATTCATTTAGTCCCTGACTAGTGCCAATCATGTTATGTGCTAGGCACTATCACAGCCATGGGAAACAAACATAAAACAAAAATTAATGCACTCGGAGAGTGCCCATTCTAGTTGGTTGTGGAAGATGGTCAATAGAAGAAAATAAACATCAAAAATAGAACTAATCCACAAAACAACCATCATTCAAAACCACCTGAAATCTAGTTGAACAGAAGTCCTACAACTAAGGATCTAAAAAGAAGCCACACCGAGACTGGTAGATGGGGTGGTAGACAAAGTCAGCAGGGATATCTTGGCTAAGGAGCAAGCGGTTCCAGCCCCATACCAGGCACCCAGCCCAGGGTTCTAGAGCTGGAAAGAAAAGTCTCCATAACTTCTGGCTGTTAAAACAAGCAGGAATTGAGGCTGAGTGTGACAAAGGGCTGTTCAAGTCCCAGGATTTCCTCTTAAAGTGCCCATGCATGCATTCACTCTGACTCACTCACTCTAAATTCCAGCACTGGGCAGCAGTTTAAAAGGCACCACACACATATGGGAAGGAACTGAGCTGTCTGGCAGCAGGGTGAGAGCTGGGGTAGGCAGATTTCTCCCAGACACAAGTGCTGGCAGAGACACTTAGCTATAAACACAATCCTTGCCAGAGTTTTCAGTGCGGTTCACAGTTTGCACCTCGAGACTTTCCAGCCTCGTTCCTCTTCTCTGCTTCAGCCACACTGGTCATGCTTCTACCTCTAGCCATGCTATTTTTGCAAAAGGTTGTTTTGCTTCATCAGGTTAACTCCTCAGCATAACTGTCATTTCTTTGCTCTTCTTTTTCAGGTCAAGTTCTTTATGTATAATATTTTATAGCACCAGAAACCTCTCCCCAGTTTTATAATTTTGTTATTAATCAATATCCTCCTCTCTAAGCTAAAAGCTACAAAAATAGGAAAATCATGTTCAGTTCTCCTCACCATTGTAAAATAATTGCTTTCTTGAAGAGCCTGAATCCTGTAATCCCTCAATAAAATATTGCTAGACTGACTGTTATTGTTAAGTGAAAAGTGAAACTGAGTTCAGCAATTCCATCAGTGGAACTTCAGAAAATTCTCTTTTAATGTTAATAGTGAGTTTTGTCCATCAGCTTAAACTAGTCATGGGTTAGTTTTCAGTGCTTTTTCCTTTCCTTTCGTTTCCTTTTCTTTTTTTTTTTTTAACAAACCTTGAATCACTCACATTTCACATTTAGTAAAAGGCAAAAGATTTGTGAGATCTGAAGAGAAACAAGAGTATACATTTCACATTTAGGAAGAAAATCGTGGTTTCTAACCATACTGTAAACATCTAGTCCTTCATGCATTCAACAAATACACAAAAAATATATGTGATCCAAAGTTGTTTCATAGATTTTAATTGCACTAGAAATTAATGTATAAATTTGTTTGAAGATAAATGTAAACCATATTACTGTTGAAAATTCTCTAAGGCTCACTACGCCTTATTTATGGCAGATCAAAATCGTGTGCTTTTTCTGCTGAATGAATGAAATTGTGGTTAAGTGTGTGCTTCTGGGAAACAGGCTGAGTGCTTCTTCACTTACCTACACTTAAACATTCTTCTTCTCCATGTGTCTTTCTCCCCTGATTGAAAAATCAGAAGTCATTTTTTGGGTTTGGAAAATAAGCCACTTAACCCTACGAAGTGTTCTCTGTATCTATTGTTTTTATATTTTCCATTGCTTATTAAACAAGTTTATGAACAGATAAATTACCAAGCACCTACAATGTGCCAGGCTCTGTGCAAAGTATAAAACATTGAGTA
This sequence comes from Carollia perspicillata, assembly GCA_004027735.1. Taxonomy (NCBI): domain Eukaryota; kingdom Metazoa; phylum Chordata; class Mammalia; order Chiroptera; family Phyllostomidae; genus Carollia; species Carollia perspicillata. The sequence goes on from PVKM010036341.1 coordinate 8,922, forward strand.
TGTATGCACCATCTCAAACATTATGCTCACTCCTGAATATAGAGATGATTACTGAATTCTCTTAGTAACTAGAAAGAGGAGTTCAGTAATTGCCTTATCATTACCCAGTTAATCAGGGGCATGCTTGGGGTTTTAGTCCAGCTGCTCTTCCTTCCTGCAAGGTTATATGAATAATAAAAGAAACAACAAGAAGTAGGAGAAAGACCTCTAAACTTGAAGAGATTTTTAAAGTCCAGAAATAAGCCATGACTCAGGAACCACGTGACAAGTCACTGAACTGCATTACAATCACCTTTAAAAATAAAGAACAAGTAGAATATCAGGGGACAAACACTGCTGTCTGCCATGTGAAAGTTAATTGATTCTCTGTTTACTTCATCTACCCTTCCCCCAGCCCCAAAATTAAGTCCACAGAAAGAATGATGGATGGCTTAATGATCATGTATTATACAAGTAAGCAGGAGTGTAATCATGTATCAGCATTTTTCATCTTCTAAACCATATGCTTATCTTCACAGAGTAGAAATTTTAGATTAGTAGCATTTTTTAATGTGGTGTATATCATTAGGAGATAAGGCTACTACCAGCTGTTTGAAGGAAATAGGAGTTTTACTAAAAGAATCCATTGGAAGGAAGTGAGTAAGGGAGATTGGCGATAGAAGAGAAAATCAAGTCTAACTTCTCCATTTATCCCAACTCCCTATTGTTTTTACAAATTCCAATGACTTTTGTAAAAGATTTTAATGTCTTCATTTACAGCTCTATAAACTCATAATATTACATAAAAATTATGGCTTGAAAAGTAGTTTAAAATCCTTAACACTTTAAGTACTTCATATCATAATATAGTCTAGTAGATCATGATCTGTAGTAAAACAATGATTTCCCAATAGTGTTGGAGAAACTTAAACAGTCTAGACCCAAGATGAAGTCCAAAGAAGTACAATACTGATGTATGGCAGGTGTACTGAGTGGTACAGTTTTTAATATGAAGAACACAGGTTAGGTTTAGACAATGTGGGATTAAATTCCACCTACTCTATTTCAATTATACCTTGTCTAGTGAAAAACAATCTTCATACAACTATGGGATATTTACACACTAGAACACTACTTGGCTATGAAAAAGAAAAAAATTTTACCCTTTACAATAGTATGGATGCATCCGGAGAACATTATGCTAAGTGAAATAAGCCAGTCAGAGAAAGACAAATAACACGATTTCTCTCATATGTGGAATCTAATGAACAAACTGAACTAACAAGCAAAACAGAGACACACTCATAGACGGAGAGTAGGATGACAGCTAAGAGTGGGGGAGGTTAGGGGGTGGAAGGTTCGAGCAAAAAGGATAGAGGACTTATGCACACAGACAACAGTGTGGTGATGGCTGGGGGTGGGGCATATAAGGGGACTAAATAGTAATGGAAAAAAATACAATAAAGATTTTTAAAAATAACAATCTGGCATAAACACAATGTTTTCCTCTCATATAAAAGTAAGTGAATTAAGGGCAAGTTTCTCTTACCTCATTCTTCTTTCATGTCATCATCAGTGTCTACATTGGGCACTGACGCTCTCAGCAGCAGACTCCCCTTCAAACTAGCCAAACGAATAAAAGAGAGAAATCATGTCCCTGCACATAACACGTAGACTTACACCGCATCAACCAGAATTTAGTCATAGTTGTAAAGCAGTCTGGGAGATGTAGCCTTTATCCATGGTTATATCCCTAACCAAAAATCCATGGACATATATTGTCATAAAACTAGCAGTCTCTGCTGCAGTGATTTTATGTAAGTGATGTAACCTTCCTAAACAACAAATTTATCATCAGAAACAGGAATTTAAATATCTATATTATCAGAATATGATGATGATGGCACGTTCTATTGGAAAGTGCCTATAAAACAATATGTTTACATTGAAGTCCCATATAGACCTGAGATATTGTTTGTTCATATGAATCCATAAACAGAACTATCTAGGATATTGCATTATTAATAGAGATAGGGCACTATGGGCTACAGTCAACACGTATTACAGCACTATTTTTTAAATATGGTTTTAAAGCTTCTGTTTATTTAAAAAGACGCTCAAGTTTAATCAGTAGACTTAATATGTCTTTTGACATTTGTAGCTCTCTGGGGAAGGATCACTTCCTATTTTTCTTATTGGCAAGGAGTAGTTTTTCCTAATTCAAGAGCTCTAAAACTATTCAAAAGTGAGTGGGGGCTGGGGTTAAGATTTGACAAGAAGTAACGAGCCAATCCTGTCAGAGAGCTTGGTACCTATTCAAAGCCACACATACGAAATGCTCGGGAGGGATTATTATATTTCAGTGACAGCCCTATACATATACCAGTTGTACATTCCTTAGAAGTCTCTAATAAAAGCAGTTTCTTTTTAATAATGCAACCTCTGTTAAGATGGACTATCTTTTTTATGAGATGAGGTACCAAACAGACAAAAGACTGGCCCCTCATCGCAAGGCAAACTCCCCTTCCTGGGGGGTGGGGGGGATGTAAAGCAGCTGTAGGTATAATACAGAAGCCACTGAGTGTGCTTTAAATTCTTTTTAATCAAACACAGAGAAAACATCAAGTCATTTGATCTAGAAGAAACCATCTCAGGATATTGAAGTTCCTCTCCTCTGTGGAGCCAAAGACTATTGCTGACAACTGGTAGAAGAGACACAATGAACCATTTGTCCACTGTGACTCCTGAATGCCAATTTGTAAAACAAAACCCTTTAAACAACCAGAGGATGTTTTCAAAGAAGCTGCTGATTCAAAATGAATAATTTCACTCCGCTGTGTTTTCTGCATTTCTATAGGTCACCACTACTATTTTTACTTTCTATTTTCAACAGAAATTTAAATTAGCCCTTTGTTCCATGTATACCCTGTCTTCTGAAGCAGCACCACCTCCTTTTCATTATTTCTTTCAAAGTCACTGAAATTTGCAAAATATGTCATTTCCCTCCCTCACTCTGTGGAGGAGTAGCAGAGCTGGCTTTTCAAGCATGAAGATTTCTAATAATCAAAGGTGCTTAAGGACTGAAATGAGCACGCATCACAGGTAAGGCCCAAAAGAGCAAGTGTGATTAGAGAGGCAGCAAAAACCCAGTTGCCCTCAAATGTGTTCTTCAGAAGCTGTCCTAACACCTCAATCTCCCCACTGTGACTTGCTAAAGACTTTAAGTCTCTAAGGAAAATTAAAAATATCTTCATGAAGATATTATTCATGAAACCACTACCAGCAGTAAATATCTGAGGTGGCACTGGTTTATCTGATCATCCCATCCTGAGATGACTGCACTACACTTGATTTCTTACCAGAAGATAATGTCAGTGGGAAGAAATTAAAGTCCAGACTCCAGACTTATTCCTAAATGAGGACACTGGTAAGATCAAAGAAACTGTCAACTCCCCATATAACAGTATTTATGCAGTATATTTGATAATTTTAATATTTGAGAAAAAAGACAAAAACTTGCTCTGAATTTACTGTCTTAAAATAAATTTTTCTTATTCATAATAGCCCATTTATATATTTAAAATATAGCTGTATGCACAGCTATATGTGTTTATAGAGTATATATTGGCCCAATCTTCAGGAAGTGTTCAAAGCAAATAAGTATTTTTGGTGTCTCATAGTAACATCTTGGCACCTCAGTGGGGTCTGCTCCCTGGGAGGGCTGGATATGCCTGCCCATCTGTGCCAGGCTGGGTGGTATCACGGGGCGAAGACTTGGTCATGAGCTGGTGAGAGGTAACATGTGGGAACTGAGCCCAGAGGGTTGATTCTGGCTCCGCTGTGAAGAATGGTAAATAACCAAACCATTCACAAAACTTATGCCTTTTCAATTTATCCATGATAATAAATCTCCCACATAGATGAAAAATGGCACAGTAGATGATATAAATGCGTATTGTAGAATAAGAATAAGGACTGTAAGAGGTCTTAGAGGTCACATAACCTGATTACTTATTCAGAAATCTGAAGCCAAAATGACTTACTACCTTATGTCTTATAACTAGTAACAGCCAGGACAAGACTAATTCCCAAAGCCCTCTTCCTATGAAACTATTGACATTAACTAGATGTGAGTCAGAAAAAGATTATCGAATGCAATGTTTGCAAATATGTTGATATGGACATGCATTAAGTAAATGCACTGCCAAAAAGGATTCTTCTGTAAAATCTTGTATCACAGATAAGGCACAGAACTAGGAATTAGAAGACTTATTCACTAGTTTTACTTCCACCATAAACTGCATGGCTTTTGGCTTGACATCACATGCTAACTAATTTTTTTCTTCTGAAAAATGTGGGCATTAAATTTTTTAGATCCCTTAAGTCCTGTCAACCGTATTATTCTGAAAATGTGAAAATTTCCACAAATGCAAAATATGACCCTTTAATGTACCTAGATTATTATTATGTTCTTACTTCATAGTAACATTAAAGCAGATTAATCCATGTGTTTTCTTCTGGGAGAGACAAACACATGGAGACAATGCAGTTAACAATCAAAATTATATTATTTAAAATTTCTGCCCTGGCTGGTATAGCTCAGTGGATTGAGCGCAGGCCTGCAAACCAAACAACCATGGTTTGATTCCCAGTCAGGGCACAGGCCTGAGTTGCAGGCCAGTTTCCAGCAGGGGATGCCCAAGAAGCAATCGTACATTGATATTTCTCTCCCTCTCTCCTTCCCTTCCCCTCTAAAGATAAATAAATAAAATATTTAAATAAATAAATAAATAAAATTTCTGAAAGATACATCCTCCTGTTATTCCCTAACTGGAAGAAGGGTTATATTGAGATAAAATAATATAGTTACATTAAAAGTAAAAAAAGCTTATTACAAGGGAGCAATGAATAGCATTACAAAGATACTCTGCTTTGAGATACCTCTGACAGTAGTAATGTATAATCATTGAGGTGCTGGCCCAACACCCAGAGTGAGGGGTTTTCCTATTTGTACAAGGAGATAGCAATAACGTTAAGTTGATTTTAATCATGCTTAGTACTAAACCACATGGAATGTGATATTTTTCTCTTGATAAGTAACTAAGGCTATATGTCTACTGTCAGAGAGAACTGTAGAGATGAGGACAAAAAGTATATATTTTTTGGCCCCAGTGTCCCAAATTCACATGATTTAGGTCTCTTCCATAGCTTTGTAATTCCCTTTTGTTTTTCAAGTGTAACCCATTTCAGTAAAAGGATGAAGAGCACAGTAAATAATTAGCTCACTATGAATTCCACTTGACAGGAGAGAGAAATAAACTAACTCTCAGCCCTAAGGCTATTTCTATATAAAAGTATAACCAATGAGTAAAAAAAATTAATTAATCAGGCAGTAATTTTGCTATGAATTATCTTTTTTACTGATTTCCCCCAGAGGACAAGTTGTTTATATGGAATTATGTAAACAGAGCTTAAGAGAAGTTAAACACACTAAACAAAAAATCAAGTTGAGGTTTGGTTGAGTTGTAACAATGCAAATGTTCATCTCCTGTTGATTTAGTCTCCAAATATTTCTCAAATGTGAAAATATTTCAGAAAATGTTATGTGTAAATATAAAACTTTTTCAATTAATCACTATGCCCCTGAGACACATTAAACTTCAATGAACACATTTGGCTCAGTAGACTGAGGAGGAAAGCGGTGGCTCCTATGAATGTGACATAAATGGTCACATTGGTAGTTCACGACAACAGAAGAAAGGTCTTTTGCGTGCAGCAGGAAGAGGGCCAAAGAGGAAGATAAATCACTGGAGTAGGAAAGGGTATTAAAGAGGGCAGTATGGTCGTCAGATCCACCTCTTTTAAACTCAAAGCGTTACTCTGATTGGAGTTTGATGCTGATTTTTTCTGTTGAAAGGTTAGGGAT
>PVKM010036342.1:0-14843 GCA_004027735.1 Carollia perspicillata
AGGCTGGAAGTCCAAGATGAGGGTGTTGGCAGTGTTGGTTTCTCCTGAGGCCTCTCATCTTGGCTTACAGATGGCCATCTTCTCCCTGTGTCTTCACATGGTCTTCCCTCTGTGTCCAAATTTTCTCTTCTTATAAAAAGTCACGTTGGATTTGAGCCAGTCTTTATGCCTGTATTTTAACTTAATGTCCTCTTTAAAGTCTCTGTCTTCAAGTGGTCACATTCTGAGGGAGGGCGGGGTTAGGGCTCAAAATATGCATTGAAGGGGACACAATTCAGCCCATGACACCGAGGGCCAGCTGAGGGAGTGTGACAGAATTCAGACTTGGGTTTTAGGGCTGCCTGCTTTCTCTTCCTGCACTTCCATTTTATAAGCAGTCCCTGCAAGGCAAGTCCAAGGCTAACTCATGGAGGATAGAAACCTGGCCTTCCCATTCAGGCTTGCAGTCCTCTGCCTGGGACACTAGCTCACATTAGAACCCCTGAGATATCTGGACCCAGGCTGTAGACAGTGGTGACATCAGGGCTCTCCTTGGCCTCAACCACCAGCCTTTTCTGCTGGGAGGTAACTATTGACCCTATGTGAAAGGACGGTCTGCAGTGCCTGGGAGTGTGTGTAGGGTGGTGAAGGCAGGGGCTGATTTCTGTTTCCTGTTGCCTGGAGCCAGCTTCTGTACTCTGGTGTTGGCTGAGAGTTGCTAACTCAGCAGAACCAGCTCCCTCCCCTCTCCCAACCTCTAGTCACTAAGAAAATGCATGAAGGCCATGAGGACAGTACAGAGTATTTAGGGTGAATATGGAGTTTGTTGGGGAGGAGCAATCACTCCTCATGGGGATATGGTTTGAAAATTTTCTTGCCCTCTCTATGCCTTCTCCTGTGATTGGGGTGCTTGAAATACCTCCCACCACAGCTAAGACATGGTTCTCACCTGAGCCCTGCTGGCTGGTTGCACTGCCTGGTACACTGGGGCAGGGAACAGAGGAGGTGAAGAAAGGAGAGGTCTCAGGGAGTGCTGAAGGTGGGATGGGGAGGCAGAGACAGTCCTGCTGTGTGGCTTAGCAATGGCAAACCCCCCCACCCCGCCACGGTCAGTAGCATCCATGCTTAAGCCATAGTGCTGATGACAACCCTCCGACACCACCTGTTGGCCCATATGAGAGAACAGAGCCCTCCCCCACAGCTTTCTTACATGTCCTGTCTCAGCTAGCACTGGGAGGCAGGGAAGAGTTTAGCATTAAACGCAAGAGAGTGTTGTAGAGTGAATGGGGCCACCTGAAGAAGAGAAATAACGGTGTTTTATCACATGGAGCTGAATCAGAAATTATGAAATTGAATAAGATGTTAAAAGAGCAGTCCAAGAAGAGGAGAAGCCTGACAGCATAGTTGTGGCATTAATGAAAAAAATAAAATGCATCTTATGTTCACATGTAAATGAGTTGAGGCATTTTATGTTTATATGCTATTATTGGCATTAACTGAGATAATGTCAGATGATGATGATTATTGGGGATTTTTTATTGTAACATAGAATTCAAAAAGACCAAAAGTTTGTAAGACAGGGAGAAATAATGCTACAATGATCAAGTGGCCATTGACGGCATTCATATTTTGTGGCAAGATTCATGCCCTGTTTCCTTAGGGGAGATAAATAGTGGATACTCACACACACCTGGTCAAGTCAGAGCTGAGAGGTCCACAGTGGTCCTCAAGTCCAGTGATAACAGATGAATGGCACGGGAAATGCTGGATATTATTCTCCTACTCCTTCTCTCATGGCAGACATGAGGAATCAATCACGGCAACATTTCATGTGAAGATTCTCTATTTTCTGATGGGGAGGACTTACTGAAAAAGGTGAGATTTAAATTGATTCCTGAATGAAGCAATCCCAATTCATTGTCATGTCTGGGCTGATTACATCAGATATTAGCAAAAAGTCCTGCCCCTCTCTGTCTGCTTTCCTGTAATCTGATAAGAAAAATGCAGGCAATTATAATTAAAAATAAATGAGTTTCCATTTCCTCACTACATACTACGTTCAAGGGACAGTGCAATCCTTGGCAGCCTTGATTTTTCGTCCCCGCGCTGGTCTTGCAAGGAGGTGCTGTGACTGCATGCCCCCCACCCACTGTGCAAAGGAGGAAACTAATGCCCAGGGAGCTGATTTGCACCTGAGAATACCAGACTTGGAATCCAGATGCCTGTCTGATTTACTCCATCTCCCTGAATTAGAAAAATTGTTGAGGGGTCCCACTTTGGCCTGTAGAATTATCATGTTACATTCAAACAGTTGGGTGTGGCAGCATTTGATGCATTTAGGTATTGGTGGCCACCTTCTTAAAACATCCCAACCCCCTGGGAATCCTCAGAATTATTTTAGAAAGAGTGTTATGTGTGGGCTCCCAAGTAAGCAGTGGAGATGAGGAGCAGTCATTTGGCATTCATATTAAAGTGTCCTCCCTGAACTCGGCTAGAGATCCCCGAGTCAGTCCTGTGACAGGAGGGACAACTTAGGAGGTAAACTGGAGAGTGTGGGCTCTAGAGACAAACTAGCTGGGGCTCCTGCCCTACTACTTACTAGCCCCATGACTTTAACGCAGGAGGACACCTCTCTGAGATGGTCCCAGCTTCTTAGGGATCCTGTGAAGATAAGTGACACATGGATGGTCAGCACCTGGCCTAGTGCCTGGTCAGGGAGGCCCACAGCACACAAGGGCTTCCCGCCCCCACAGGGCCAGTGCCAGACTGGAAGGGAGTATGTGGTAGGAAGGTGGGGGAGAGAAAGAGAGATTGAAAGAGAGTGATGCTCCTCCTTAGAGCACTCCCCAGGAAGGAGGACTGGCACTTCTCTGCCTCTCTCTCCCGTCACCAGATCTGCTGAGCAACAGCAAACACACTTACACTGGGAGTGACGATGCCATCATGTAGCAGATGTTCCCAAGGGAAAAGGGTGCCCTATGCTCTATGCAGCATCTTCCTCTCCATCCCTTTCCTGAGAGAAGAGTAGCCAGGAAAAATGACAATTAGACAAAAGTGAAACAAGGGGGACTAGCACTGGGTTACTGGAATTGGTAGGGATATTGGCAGCTTCTATGGGCTGCTGAATTTTCTTGGCAAGTGCCGTGTTGTCCTGCAGGGTTTGCATGTGAGTCCAGGCACCCACGACCCTCACTGAGTGCTTGCAAGTGCAATTCTGGGCAGTCATCTGTTTCTGCCCTCAGGGATTTCAGTCTCTTTAGAGAGATGCAATCCTAAGTAGATGGCAGCTTGGAGGAAATGCAGATGTCTTGGGTGGTGGTCACAGAAGGCTTCCCAGAGGAGTCACTCTCACTGTTACAAGGCTGAGAAATGAGTAAGAAGAAGACAATAGGATAAAGGAGATTTTCCAGGCAAAAGCCACAGCAGGAGTGAAGGAGGGTGGGCATACTGAGCAAAAAGTGAGGTGATCAGTCCTCTGGAGGCCAAATGTGAGGAGTGGGATAAAGTGAGGATGGAGAGAAATTCAGGGTCTAGGTCATTGGGAATTTGGAATTTTTTCCAAAGCCCATCCTGGAGCCATTGGTGGAGTTAAGCTGGGACGATCGTGTTGACCTTTTAGAAAGGGATCCCTGGCAGTGATAGATCAAGAATCTATGAGGCAGAACCCAGCTAGAAGGTTTCTACAGGAATCTGGCCTGAGGATGACCAAACTTGACAACATAGGCTAGGGCCATGAAGATGGAATCCAGAGGTCAGATTCCAGAAGGAGGGAGTAATATTAGCTGGATGTGGTGCCTGGTAGGATGTGGGTATGAGGGCACCGGAGGGGTTGGGGCACTGGCTTGGGCAATTGGAGAGTCTGTGGGGGCATCCCCAGAGATGGGCGTTTGAAGTGTTGACTCTCAGGATAGCTAGACATACGTATGTCTGGGTTTGGAGCTCAGCAGAGTGCCCAGAGCTGGGAGTGTGGAGTTGCATGTGGTTAGCCCTCAGGGTTTGGGTAAGGAAGAGTGTGTGAGTGAGAAGAGAGAGAGAATGAGGAGTGTGCCCTGGGAACGGGGCATTTGGGGGTGGGCACAGCAAGAGGGGTGGAGGGGGAGCTAAGTGAAAGCGAGGTGGGTGTGTCTGTCCCAGCAGCCAAAGGAGGAGTGGTTTAGGGTGGGAGAGCTGGCCATCACTGCCTTCAAGTTCTAGAAAGACCATAGTGGAGAAAGTGTCGTTTGGACTTAGTGATGAATGGCCATTGGTGATTCTGTAAGAGTGGTTCTGTGAAGCAGCGGGAAGCAGACTTCGGGGGACTGAAGATTAACTAGAAGTTTGGAAGCTGGAGGCACCGAACACAGAGAATGCTTCCAAAAGTTTCATCCCAGGAAGAAAGGCATAGGAGCACACATAGCTGAAAGTGGGGGCTGTGGGATGGCAGAGACTAAGCATTCTTATAAAATCAAGAGGATGAACCATAAAGAGGTAGGAGATGAAACCCCAAGGGAGGAAGAAACAATGGGTGGAGTGGGGTGGCTACTGGACTCTGTGGTGGGACATCTTGTGGGTGGACACTGGGGTTGTAGGTTTGCAGCTCAAAAAAGCTTCAACAATTCTGATGTGCTCCCCCCACACCCTCCTCCTCATTCTCAGTCCCTGAGGCATGATGACAGTAGGTGGCATGGTCACATCAATTGGCTGGGGACTGGAAGCATTAGCCAGAGTTTATGAGGGGACAGAAGAACTTGTGCATGGGCTGGAGAGACAGAGGGGTGGTAGAGGGAGTCCTGTTGTGGTTGGGGCAGATGCAGAGATCACAGGGACAGTTGTAAGCTAGTGGTGATTTTTAAAGGTGGGAGGCTTCAAGCAGCAGGTGGCATGCCAGGTCTCCAGGCATCCCCGCAGGGTTTAAGAGCACCTTGTCCACTCATGTAAGGTCCCCAGCTGGGTGCTGAGAATGTGAACAGCTTGCATCAGTGACCACACCCAGAAGGACACTGGGAAGAGCTGGGCAGGGTCTCAGCATCTGGCCAGGAAGGCTGGAGCTCAGAGCAGGCTCCTGTCCAAGAACTAGTACTGAAGGGCTAAGAGAGGAGCCTGGAGCACAAGCCAGACCCATGTACCAGACCCTGGGGAGGGGGTGAAGTCAGGAGGCCAGTGGTGGAATGCAGCCCTACCTTCACCAGGAAATCAGCAGCAGACGTCTGTAGAAAAATGAATGGCCAGGTGAAGGTAGGGGAGGGGCCAAGGAGTGGCCCCCAAATCAGCATTGTGGAACGAACCACCTCTCAGTAGGGCTCTCTGGAGTCCTGGGTGGAGGTCTGAAAGATGAACCAAAAGATGCTTGAGTCCAGGTAAGACATATGCAGTCCTGGACAAGACAGGACAAACAGAGCCTTGGGAACCAAGTAGACCTGGGTTCAAATCCTGACTCCACAGTTGCTAGCTCTGTGACCTGGTATATTTCTGAATTTTTCTGAGCTCATTCTCCTCACCTATAAAACGAGGGAGCAAGTCTCTCCTGCCAGAGTCATTGTGGGAAATAGGCGAAATGATGTTCTGAAAGACTCATTCATGGTGAATGGCCCATAGTGGGCTCTTCATAAATGACAGTCCTCCCTTCCTTCTGAGATGGCATTGTGACTTTATTACATTCACACTTGTTAAGTAGAGCCCCCGGGTGTCAAAGAGTGAGCCTGTTTGACAGAGAATTTTTCCCACCACAGATCCTGGAGGAGGTACATGTCATGCCTTGAGGGGCCTTGAGGGGCCTTGCAGGAAGGTCGAGGCAAAGTGCAGGCAGAGTGTGGCAGGCCCAGCACATGCCTTTATTAGGGTGGAGTTCTTGTGGGTTCCCGGCTAAGTCTGGATGGTTCAATTCAAACAGGAAAGAGTGGGGTTGTGTTAAGCTCCATGGGGGTCTTACACAAGGGGCACCCTAGGGGCAGACCCTGAGAGTTGGAGACTGTTTATCATAAGGGCTGCTGGGGAAGTCCTATCAGGAACTTACATTTACTGGTGACACTGGTGACGCTGTGGGCTGTTATCTGCTATCTGCAGGGCTGATGTCTACTCAAAGCCCCTGCAGCCTGCTTGGCTGAACAAAAGGGATGCTGAGGCAGCTAAACTCTCCACAGATGGGGACTGGCACTGTGGACAGACAGCACAGTTTTCTTTGGACCAGCTCACTGGCCCAAAGTGCACTAGACATCAGGGAGGTCTTGGGTAAAAAGGTCATCGCAAACATGGCTGATGTGTCACAGTGCGGCTATCTGACCATTTCTATTCAACTGGCCATAGGTACACCCATCACTCACAGACCCAGTCTATTTCTTTGAGCTCTGTTGGCAGATCGGTGCTGTTAGAAGAGCCTTAGGCTTCTCTCCATCCCAGGCAGAGTCTCTGGGCTCACGGCAGGATGGAGGGGAAACAGCTGAGGGCCCAGGTAGGGAAGCTGCCACTGGCACTTAGCTGACGAGGGAGGAGGCCTGTCTATGCCTCCTTCCCTGGGACCAGGTGGAGACTGTGTAGTTCTCATAATTAGAGGCCCGAAGAACGCCCTTGGGCCTCGGCATCCCCGTACTGCACTCCATAAGCACAGCAGAGCTGTTGATGATGACAAAACAGATGGTGTGACAGAGATTGGAGTTACTCACCGGAGGGCTCATATTACCTCCAAGAATGAGGCCGTAAACAATGCAGCACCACTTCCCACCTTCCAAATTAGCTGGGAAAATAAAAGAGAATGGAGCGTTACTCTTAGCAGCGGGCTCTCGAGGCTACGGTGACATCCAGCAGCATCTCGTCCTGCCTGTCTTGGGGAGCCCCAGCTGATGAGATGTGCTGCACATTATTAATGCCACTTTGCCGAAAGTGCTGCACACTCAGACTAATGCCTTATGGCATTTGCTGCTTTCCTGGGGTTCCAAAGATGGAGAGAAAGTCCTGAAATAGCAACTCAGTGCTGGTCGTCAAGGCAACCGGATCCTTCAGGATGCACCATGAGGTGCTGTGCTTGGCACTGGGAGGGGATGGGGGAGAAGGAGTTGCAAATGCAGATGCTACCCTCCGTGAGCCTACATTCTTCTTGGGAAGACGAGGTTTTGGTTTGTGGATCTCTCAGGGCAGAATTTCCCTACCTAGGTCCCAAGGAACATGCGTTCAGCAAGATATTAACCAGTGTGAATACAAAAACAGAGTCATGTGGGCAAATAGTTTTGCAAAACACACTGGGCAAAGTTAAACACTGCTTTGTTTCTCAGAGTTTTTACTAAGCTCGTGTGCTTTGGGCTGTTCAAGAGGGAGTGATTGCTTGCCAGATTTCCCCAAATTATCTGACGATGAAAACGCTTGTTCACGGAGTATTTCAGGGGATTAGTAAACCGCAGAATGGCTTTAGGGACCCTGATTTAGGAAATAATACAAAGCAGTGTGTAATTAAGATCTTCGGATGTGTGGAACAGCTTGGGAGTACAACAGAATTCAGAGCAGGGAGAGTCGGTGCTGGCTGGGCGAACGGGGAGGCTTCGTGGAGGAGGAGCTCAGCTGAGTCTTGCAGATTCTGAGTGGGTGGTGAGAGTAGGGAGTGGACTCCCGGGGGACGTGCATGGTTCTTCTCCTGGAACCCAGAGAGCTCTCATGAGGGTGCTGCTTAGGGTTCAACACGTCGTATATATCTCACCACCAGGAACTGTAAGAGGCAAACCTATTCCTGCTTCTGGAATGACCTTCACCAATGCCTTTGACAGCACGTTCCATTATCACCACCTCCTAGATGCCCTCTTGTATGTTCTGGAATGACTGAACTCTTCTCTTTGGTCTGTTTTTTTTTTTTTTTTTTTTTTTAATATGCAGACTCTGCAATTGCCATCATTCCTTGAGTCCTTTTTCTTTTTGGAATTTTTTTATTGTGTCAAAATATGTGTAACATAAATTTTGCCATCTCAGCCATTTTTAATTGTACAATTCAATGTGGTACAACCATTACCACTATCTAGTTGTGGAATTTTTCGTTACCCCACCCAGAAACTCTGTACCATTAGGGCAATCACTCTCCACTCCTCCCTTCCCCCAGCCCCTGGTAACTTCTAATCTACTTTCTGTCTCTGTAAATCTGCCTCTTTTAGATATTCCATATAAGGAGAATTATACAAATTTTTTTTGTATCTGACTTCTTACATTTAGCAAAATGTGTTTAAGAAGCATCCACATTGTAGCATGTGTCAGGGTTTCCTTCCTTTTTTTGCCGAATAATAACAGTCCATTGAATGGATAGACCACGTGTTGCTTATCCACTTATCCCCTGATGGCACTTCTGGGTCTTGTGAATGTTGCCATGAACATGGGTGTAGAAATATCCGTCTGGTGTCTTCTTGTGCATCGTCCTTGCTTCCTCCACCATGGTGACTATGTCTTATCAGAATCTATTTGTTTGAGTGCTGGATTTCCCTTCTGGAGCGTGAGAGTTCAGCCAACGAGTCTTTGTTGAGCATGTCTCATGCGTTTGACACTGTTTGACTGGGCACTGCGGGTAGAGTGATGTGCAAGCTAAAAGTCCTGCCCTTTGGGAAGATGCTTAGAATTGTCCTGCCTACCTGAGGTGCACATGCAGTGGACATGGTGTGACATGATACTAGACAGAGTATGATTAGAGCTGAAACAGGACAAAAAGCACCGTGAGGGTAGGAGCCCCGCGCTGGGGAGACTACTCACTTTTGTGTCTGGGATACTCCAATATTTTGCAGCTCAGAACTCAGTATATTTACCCCAACTGAAGGAGACATTGCAATTTTAAAAACTGGTGCCAAATATTACTTTGGAAATTTGGGTGCCCTCGGTCTCTCTCAGTCTAGGGTTCTCTTTGTCTCATTCTGTATCTCTGTCTCTCGCTGTTACTTACACATGTGTGCACACATAGTCACACACATGCATTGTCTCTCTCTCTCTCTCTGCTCCTCTGTGTCCATTGAGAACTTCTGGATGGGGAAGATTATTAGACTTTGACAAAGGTTGTTTAATGATCTCCTTAGAGACTGGGCAGCTTAGGCCCAGCTCTGCCGGAAGCCACTCGCAGGGCTGGTGTTTCCTTTCAGGCTCTCCCAGCCCAGGGAGCTTCTGTAGAGAGCACAGGGGCTGCTGCTCTGTGGTGCTTCTGTCTCAGGGTCAGCAGTGATTGCTTAATTTGCTATTTATTAGGAAACAGTGTTTGACAAAGCTGGGTGGGACTCAGCTCTCACTCTGAGCAGCTGCGGGTCTCAGGCAAGCTGCCTGTCTCAACCTCAGCTCCTCTGCTGTAAAATGGAAACTATAATGCCAACCCCGTTAACATGCTTGCACGGTGCTGATTGGCCCTGGATATTGTTGCTGTGATGGCTATTGTTAGAGTAGTACCTATCTATAAAATGGCAACATGCTCTACAGTAACCACTAAACTAAAGTGTGAAGAGGTAAGTTTGCATTGGACAGAGAGGCCGACTGGGAGCTCCAGTCCTGACTGCAAGGGGCTGACTTGAGCACGTCTGAGCTGCTTGCCCAGGAGCCAGAGCAACCGAAGCAACGTGCACACATGTGCGTCAGGAGCCTGGGGTGCTGTGCACATGCAGGCTGGTCTCAGTTACGTAATTATTCTCTCATCCCACCTACTCGGTAGCGTCAGTGGGAGGATGGCACGTGACGGTTTGTACAGCGTGGATGGGATTATGCCATGTGAGGGAGGCATTTTAACAGCATTACCAAGTCTTGCCAGGGGGGATAATGCCTGGGAGAGGGGAGTAAGTCACAAAATGGCTGATGTCACAAACAAGTGGTGATGGGGACCGATAGGCTGTGATAACCCAATATCCACTGTGCCCTGTGGTGTGTCCCAGGAGCTAGGCCCATATTCGCCCCCCGCTGGGGGACTGCGGCCTGGCCCGGATAATTGGCATGTACTGTGTTTGCACATTCTGTCCCTACAAGGGCTCAGAGCAGCGGGAATGCACGTCCCCCTCTGCCCTGCCTCCCCTTCATCATGCTGAGTCCTGAGCCATGTCGGTATACTTTGCTTCAGTTATAGAGAAAGAGCTGGCAGCTGTGATGGTCAGAGGAATGTGGGATGCATCTGCCAGCTGGGGTCAAAGTGAGGTTAGCCCTGATTTGTCCTCTGCTCACCTCTCCAACCTTGTCTCTCGTGGAACTTCCCTTTGTCCCCAGAACTCTGGCCTCACAGAATTATCAGCAGCTCCCCAAATTGCCTCACTGTTCTGTGTCTCAGTGCCTTTACTTGCGCTGTTCCCCGTGCCCTGAACACCGTGAGTGATGCACATGTCTGGGAGCTCTTCCTGAGCCTCCCACACCACGTGAGGTTGGCCATGGCCCCCATGGGGCCCCTGCTGGGTTCCCACCAGGCCCCATCTATATAATGGGTCAGCATCTGTAATACTCATGCTGAGATCTGTTTACAGATGTGTTTCCCTGTCCTCTCCTCCTCCCACCAACTGGAGTTACTGGATGGCAGGGACCTTGCCCTATACATCCTGTGTCCCACTTCCTAACGCTGTGCCTGGGATCGAGGCACTGACCAAATACTCACTCACTGAAGAGGAAATGGGTTAAGGATGTGTGCAGAGCAGTATTTACTGGCCCCACTGTTGCATCCACTGTTGCGTCCACTGTTGCCTGGCAAGGTAGAGGAGGGTAACACCCTGAGAGAGGCAGTGGCCATGGAGAAGAACCCTGTGGGAAACGCACTGCTTCCTTTTCACCTTGTCGATGGCTGGCTTTGCTACAGGATGGCTGCGCTTCCGTCTCCTGTGCCAGGTGGGCATGTTTCCCAAGGAGCAGGAGTCTTTCTCACGTGTTTGTTGGCCTGATGGGTCCCTTTCTGTTGAAGTCCCTTTCTGCCCCTGTTCTCATTGCAGTCCTGCCTGACATTTGGAACCAAGAAGGTAACAACTGTCAGCCTGAATCAGCGAAGCCGATTGGCTGGCTCCCCTGTGCTCACTCTGGGTTTGGGTGTGCCCTGTGCCGACCAGGAAGGTGTGCAAGTTGAATGCTGTTTTGCTTCACACTGGGCTCTGAGGTTAGCAGAACCAGAACAGGATGAGAGACAACTGTCTGGCTCAGAAGTGAACTCACCTTCTCTGAGTGATGGTGAGATGGTGGCTGGGTGGCAGCATTTCACACGTCCTGTCTCACCAAACTCTTACAAAACCTGTGAAATACAGGGAGCCTATTTCCTATTTCACAGGTGAAGAAACTAAATTCAAGATGCAAAGTGATAGGGCTGAGACCACAATTTGATATTCTCACCCAGATTCTAGTTCACTTTCTACCAGGTGATGTATTTCATGTGCTTTATAAAAAATTATCTCCTCCTCCCCAAATATACAGCAGGCAGTAGTGACTTCCAGATTGGGAAAACCTCTTGTCCCAATTGTCAGCATTGCCTTTCTTGGGGACTTCAAATGACCCAGGTCTCTGAGTGCAGATGACCAGATATTAACATGAATGCTCCATCTAAGTGACCTTCTTCCCCAACCTATGAAGTACCAGGCCTGCAGCCTCTGGCTCGCTCCCAGGTCTCTCTAACAAAGTCCCTGAGCCTAGGATATATCCATGTGCTTTCTGCCACCTCACCCTTCCTGTCTGCCTTCAGCTGGGCACAGATCATCGATGAAAGGGCCTCTCCCACCTTTGTTGCTGGTACCTTCCATGGGAGTTGCTCTGTTGAACCACCCTCAAACCTACAGGATGCTGAAGTTGTACCAAGCTCTCTTGGCTCCCTCCCAGTGGTGTGGCAGAGCTGAGTCTTACTGGTTTGCAAGAATTGTGTAAATCTTTTCCCAGCTCCGAAGTTAATGACATCATGTTGATAACTCAAAATTGGCCACAGTGGGAGTATTTATACCATGGAAATTGACGAATGCTGCTTATCAAGGATCCCTGGACCCCCAGCCTGTTGTTAACATTTACACATCACTGTCCTCTCCCTGCTGCATTTTATGTCCCTGGCTTTGCAGCTTCACTGAGGTGCCTGTCTGGCAACGCTGCCCCTTCAGCTGCAGAGCCATTTCAGCCCCTCACCTTCTTTGCAGAGTTGGGCAGCATGACAGCACTTCCACTTTTCTTTCTCTCTCTCTCGAGCTCCATCCCTGCAAACCCCCGCAACAATAACCCCCTCCATCCTTCCTCTGTCAAAATGGTCGCTGCCCAAAATAAAACAAGCACATATACACCAACAAAACAAAACATGTTCTCAGTGCATATGCTCATATATCCATTTAAATAGATGCACTGGGGAGAGGAGTTACTTTCCCAAATCCTAGTTGAGGTCCAGTCCTCACATCTATGTAGATGTGTACATTTTTAATTTTTATTTCTCAACAAAAAAAAACAAAAACAAAAAATAAAGACCTATTTTGAATGGAGTAAAAAGTCACTGGGCCCTCACTCTTGAAGCTTGGGCTCCACTTCTCGCTCCTTCATGACTGTGTGCCTTTGGGCGGGTTGCTCACGGATGGGCTCACTGATCCACATGTGCCCTTGAATGTGTGGTTTAACAGCGAAAGCATCCCTGGCACATCAGTGGCTTCACTCAACATGTTTGTTTCTCTTTCACGCAGCTGCCCAGTTAGTGGGATGGGAAAAGGGCATGAGGATTAGATGTGGAAGGTTTTTATGCCAGCCTGCAGGTGGCCGTCCTTGCCTTCTTTAATGACCCATGGGCCAGAATTTGGTCCCATGGTCACACTGCACGAGGCCTGAGGAAGAGATCTGTGAGTCCCAGCATCTCTGCTGTGTTGGGGAAGCCCTTTCCCCTCCATACAGGCTCTGTATCTGAACCACGGAGGCTTTGATGTATGAGATCAGCAAGCCTTCTTGCTCTAAGAGTTCATGAATCTCTTGTTTCATTATTGTTGAATGAATTGAATGGATTTTTCAAAGCAGATTGGGTTTGCTTCTCATTCTTGGCCTGGCTTCCCACCGTCTTTCACTGTGGTAGAAGAAGTCCTTCACCCATGAGTCTGTTCAAATTGCTAATCAAAGTATTAGGGCCTATCACCCTCTCTCTCGGAACAATGTCTAGACCCATCTCTCTCCTTTGAAGTCTTCTGAGAGACCAAATTTGAACTCATTTCATCAAGGCCAAATGTCAATCATAGAAGAAATCTATACAAAATTTTAATTGCAAGATGTTCAGTGCAAATTTAATGAGTGAAATAAGAGATCTGAGAATTCTTGCATTCTCGGTTCATGCATAATGTTGACTTAAATTGGCTCTCTGGAGGTGGAGGGAATTGCATTTTTAGAATTTACACACCAAGAGAGCACATGGAGTGGACCCTGAAGGTTAAGGTCATAAATCAGAATCACTTGACTGGCTTTGAGTGATTGCTATAGACTGTAATGGCGAGGAAAGTCACCAGTGATCACTCTGCTTCTGATTATTGAAATGCTGTTCAATATTCATAAATCAGTGGTCATTAATCCCCCAAATAGTACCTGTCGACTTTCTAAATAAATTTCCAACCTACTAATGGAGATTGAAAGAGGCTGATGGGCACCAGCTTAGAACTGAAACAAATGAGGGTGTCCCTCTGACAAGCTTGGAAACATGTCTTTTTGGGATGTGAAGTCACTTGGGGTAACGATGTCCCAGTGGAAACTGCTCTCTGCAAAAGAGGATCTATTCAGGCAGTTTCTTCCAACACTTGCAGTTTCTGTAGACAATGGCCTTGATGTTTATGACTCAATCTCTGAAATTTTGCTCAGGACCGAATCAAATGATTGAAAAGCTTCAATTCGGTCGTGAGCTCATCCCTGTTTACCCACAGTAATTGGAAAATAAGTGCACAGCGCAGCGAAAGGCCATGGCATTTATTCGATAACATGGGAGCAAGTGAGGGAAGGAAATTGTAATTGGAGCGTCAGTCACTGGGGTAACAAATTGGGGAAGAAATCGAGAAATGAAAATGAGCATAAACTCGTAGGGACATGAAACTGAAAAGCAGTTTCATTACCACAGACACTTCCAGTCCATGTTCATTTTCTCTCTGCCTTGTTTCTGGGTTGGATTCATAAATTATATATAATGGTGACCAGACGTCTGGGTGAGGGCACCGTGTTGACTCGGATAATAGGCGGCACTCCGGAACGGTTGCATTTTAAATCTGGCAGAAAATGCGATTTGTGCGTGGGTGTGTGGGAGAAACGCTGGATAGATTTGTCTCATGCCTGGTTTCACCTTGAAAAAATGGAGCCAAGGGAAGCTGAAAATAAATGTCGTTTTCAAGTGCAATAGCTCAAGATAACAGCACAGACTCTTTTAACCCTGAATTTATTAGTTATAGAGAACAGAAACACACATCTTAGCTGCCACACCTCAGTTGAGGAAACCGAGGCCCAGAAAAGAAAGGGGACTGTCCCTTGGTTGACAGACACAGAGCTAAAATCCAGGCCAGATGCCATGAAAAAGAGCAACAGCTAGAAACTGTATTCCACAGGGAGTGTGAATGGAAACACCCCACGCACAAAAGCAGCTTGGCAACAAGTATGATGAGTCTTAAAAATGTCCATATTCTCTAGCTCCTTTGGGATCAGTTTCATTCACCCCCCCAGCACAGAGTCTCACTTCTCGTTACCAACTCTAAGGAAATAACTTGACATATAAGGAAGTTCATGGAAAAGTAATTTTAGCCTATTGAAAGAAAACTACAAGTCCAACAGTGGGTATTGTTTAAGTAAGCCATAGAGCAGCTGCTCACGAGGGATTAAGGAGAACCTGAAGTCTGTACTTCAGACGGTGGGTGAGGACATGGTGAGAGGCTTAAGGCAGTGAAAAAACCAGGTTCCAAGCACATACAGCCAGGGTGCTCACACCCACTGGAGCTGCATGGCTGGGC